>JAPDKQ010000173.1:0-30119 GCA_027569665.1 Aspergillus bridgeri | reverse complement strand
ACCCAGGCTGGGTTACCCAACTCCAACCCGGACCCAACGCTGGGTCGGAGTCTTCGACCCAAAACCCAACCCAGCCCGGGTTGGGTCCGGGTTGGGTCCGGGTTAGGTTGGGTTGTGCGGAAGTCTAGGCTTCGGCGGTACTTTTATAATATCTATTCTATTATAGAGACCCGTTCAAATTATGTTATTTAAAAACGGAGATAGCTATTAGAGGAAGAATCTTCTAATAAAACAGATTCTATAGAAGGTGTGAGCTATAAGTAACTTTGTTAAGAAGGAATAACTAAGATAATGAATTAATTTCCAAATATAAAATTTCCGGATATACATAAAGTACAGATATACGTGATAGATTCGCATAGGTACAAAGTCTAATTCAATATCCTTTTGATTTTTGAAAGTGTTGGCATTTATTAAGATCTAGAAATAAAAACAGGGGTGTATACTCGTAAAATGCACACCTAAATGAATAAATCATAAAAGTGGGCGAGCCACTATCTTTATCAAGTATAGAAAGTTTGATCTGACTGGGTAGCTCTAATACGAGAGAACTGCTTGAAGAGGATATCCCAGTGAAGCTCTGTGGTGTCAGAACCTAGGCCGAACCCTGCCTGAGGCACCAAGTTCGCTCTATCCACTGTTGATCTGATTCTACAACACAACATCTCGCACTTCTTGTATGATAGAATCCTCCTTTCTTTTTTCTTCCTTCTCTACGTTTGATGTTTCGTTAGATCGCCACTTTAGATGCCAATGTGAATAGGATCATCACATGTGGGATACCGTCATCAGGCCAGCTATGTATAAACAGTGTAATCACCAGCCATGAGCGCAATCCATCACAATAATGATATATTGTCACAGCCGACCCTTGTAGTATATCAAGGTTTGAGATAAAAGCTACAAGCTATAGGTTCCTAGGAATAGACTTCCAGATGTAAGGGTTCCATTAGCGCGCTAATTAACGTAAAACATAAATAGGTAGCCAAAAGGAACCCCAAAATCTCATCACGTATGTAGATCAAAGGAAGTGAATGCTGGGTCCTCG
This sequence comes from Aspergillus bridgeri, assembly GCA_027569665.1. NCBI lineage: Eukaryota > Fungi > Ascomycota > Eurotiomycetes > Eurotiales > Aspergillaceae > Aspergillus > Aspergillus bridgeri. Next base: position 29,071 of record JAPDKQ010000173.1, on the reverse strand, counting down.
TTCAACACCTAATTCACGAGTTCCCACTCTTCGCCGGCGTAGCTGGCTCGATAAACAAGATATGAGTTATTGTCTTTAGCACTCCAGTCAACCCCGAAATTTCCATTGTAAAAAGAACCGAAACTGAACTGGATGGATGACTGTGTGGTAGTCACAAAATGATTCAACACACCGATGTCCAGGCTTCCACTTGCGTTAAGTGCGGACAATTGGACAAGATCCTTCCTTTCGAGTACATGATCATCTGGCTGCCTCTTTTGTTCGGATTCATCTCGGTGGATTTGAATCTTGGTAGCTTTTCTGGTATCCAGATAAATATATGTATCTTTGAGAAACCAGTACAAGTGGGGCGTGGACTTCGTGCGGATATAATAAGAACCTCCGGATCGATATTCCACGTTAGATGTAGGGTCATTGAGGACGATGGGCATGGCACCAGTGGCATGATTATTGTCGTATCCACTGATCCTGGCAACCATGGTAGTCGGAATAAGGTCTTTTGCATTACTCTCGATGAAGTAGTAAGGGCGTGATTCGGCATTCATGAAGAAAGACCAGAACTGAGGAGTGTGTCTCACAATATCGTCGAGCGGATTAGTTGTAGTTTTGGCCGTGATACACCGGTTATAGAATTCGTCCGCATATTGTCTATTAGGGAATACGAGAATTTCGCGACCGTCATACTGGTTTCCCTTCCAGTTGAGATAAACCTGATACACCATCTAATAAAAGGGAATGAGTATCTGTCGATTGCTGACAGGGGAATAGTCTCACCTTGACGGAATAGAAGTGCAAAGAATCTGACTTTTGCGAAGGTAACTTTGATTATTTGACTCACTGCTCAATGGGAGACAGTTGGCCCTTTATATACACGTTAATAGGTTGCTTAATTTTAAAAAGAATGCCATCTACCTCAACGCATCGGCAAGCCCGATTGGCCGCAATGCTGAAACTGCATATTGGTGTTATTTCACGATTCCTCAAACCCCGCTCCTTTCAGCTAGCCACGATCTGCGTTGACAGTGAAGCATATACATGTTGGATTACAAGCCACTGCACTTTTCTTTTCTTAATTAGGATAACGCATATTAATCTAAGTCTTGTAATGTCCTGTGGGCTTCCTTATCTTTCTGCATATTTTCTGTGCACGGATGTAACTTGATTCTGACCCCTACATCAGCTTAATCAGGTTTCCTAATTCGCTAAAGCGAACGATTTGATAAACTTGGAAATTTCAGCTAACGAGAAAACACTCCGCATTACAACATTAGACTGACGCGCAAACAAATAATAAGGGAACGCTGGTTTACAAAAAGCTCTAGTAGGTTCTTACCCAGTTCATTCAGCTCGCCATAACTCTACGTCAATTTCTTTTTCTAGAAGAAAGGCGGATCACATGCTCATCACCTTCTGAGATCTACAAGGTGATAAAGCCTGATTTCTGTCTCAGCCGCAGCTGGCATATGTATGATCCCTGGCCGTAGCAACGTCCTGAGCATTCCGCCTCTATCTTTCAGCTTATTAGAGAGTCTTGTAGATACTGTACCCACTGTTGTTGCTCCGGGTGGTGAATTTAACAGCTTACCCGAGGCTCAGCTCCACAGGATCGGCTTTCCACAGCAGTAGTGGGTGGTGGTGGGGCCCGATTCGATACTGACGCACTGACTATGCAGCGTGTGTCGGCCTGTCTCAGAATAATTGTAGCCTTCAGCTGAATTATAGTACCGGAATGGTTATTACTGTTCAGACGTAGTTGTGTGGATTCATTGATTGCAACTATCTATGCATGGTTTCTAAAGGCAGTTCCGAGCTCAAACTCTAAAATTATACCAGACTAGTATAGGAATATGGCTTTTCTAAGCTTCATCTGACGGCCCAGCCAACTTGGTTCTAGTTAGTGTAGAAAGGAAATAAAGCACACCATAACTGTGTAAACATGGGACAATGCGAAAAAAAGGCCGTGGATATAAATATATATCATACTATGGTGCTCGCAAAAAAGGTTTATTTGTGAGCATTGTACCGGTTAGAGTTACCCTAAATGTTACATAGTAAAAGTTCGCCCGTTGTCTATGAACCCTTTTACATGTTTCACTGTAAGAAGAGCTGTGTCTCTTCCTAATTAAGATACCACACTCTAGGTTAGCGTGCATTAGCGACCTCAGCTACGCATATCCCGCTTAAATGAGTTCAGATGTAACGTAATCTGCAAGTAGAGCGGACTAACTAGACGTATACTAAGTAAGAACCTTCCTAGATAGGCCATAGGCCTTTAGTAGCCTCGGTAATATTTAATTTTCACTATTAGAAGAGCTGTATCTCTTCCTAATAGAGATATCACTTTCTAGGGTTAGCGTGCATTAGCGACCTCAGCTACGCATACCCCGCTTGAATCAGGCCAGATGCAACGTAATCTGCAAGTAGAGCGGACTATCCAGGCGTATGCTAAGTAAGAACCTTCCTAGATAGGCCACAGGCCTTTGGTAGCCTTGGTAATATTTAATTTTTATTATTAGAAGAGCTGTATCTCTTCCTAATAGAGATATTACTTTCTAGAGTTAGCGTGCATTAGCGACCTTAACTACGCATACCCCGCTTGAATCAGGCCAGATGCAACGTAATATGTAAGCAGAGCAGACTAACCAGCTGTATGGCATGCATTCTATGTGTGAAGTAGCTTACACTACTCCATATAGACAGGGTTGCTGTGGCCATAGACGAGAGCCCAGCTGATAGCTAATTGGATATTATTATTCCAGCACTAACGCTAGCCATACCAGAACCTGTCAGAATATAGTGGTAACCCGATGTAACTTACAACGCATGCGCACTATGTAGTGCTCAGAGCAAGGTAAGAAATTCAAATGTATAGCTACTGTGGACGTGCATGAATACGCATAGCTAGAGTATATTAGACATACCTTGGTATAGTACCCCCTCACTCTGTGTCTAACTTTTAGATTGTTGCTGGCTTATGCTTGTCTTCATGTGAATTTCAGGAGTGACAGGTAATTCATGCCATGTACATGCATCACATGTATTACAGAAGGACTATGTGATGTGATGCGATAATGGATCTAACCATAAAATACCAAATCTATGGCTTTCAGCTGAATTTGTTAAATGAATTGCTGTATGTGGCTACCTGAATGTGACTTTCACAGCTGAGTCGCTCATCGCTCAGACTTGCAATCAGGCAGCGACACATAGGTCTGAAAATTGATGTCCTTCCCTAAAGCAGTGCCAAATTAAATATATTAGGAAACTTGGTCTACTAGTACCCCAGGCTCAGTCTCCGCAAATATTTTTCTATTATTCTTTTTATACCTTGAAGCTATATTAGATTCGAGAATGAGGCCATTGATTTCCATCCTTTTTTTCACGCTCTTCGCTCCTGGCTACGGCCAGAAGGTAAACTCGCCACGTCAAGTTACTCTGGGCGGAGAGGAAGTTGAGAACATCCTATCTCGAAAATATGATCTGGACGATGTATACCCAGCGAGTGATCGTGCCGGGCACTTAAAGTGTTGCCCAAAGGGTTCGATATTTACGGGGAAGGGCTGTGTTCCCTCCAACCCATGTCCAACCAATCACTACTGGGACGGCGAGAAGTGTGTTCCTACTGTTCCGCACCACCCGTGCGCTGCGGGCTACACCTACAACGCTGCCACTGGCGTCTGCGAGAAGCATGTGCCTTGTCCTAATGGCTTCTACTGGAACGGCGAGAAATGTGTTCCCATTGTTCCGCACCACCCGTGCGCTGCGGGCTATACCTACAACGCTGCCACTGGCGTCTGTGAGAAGCATGTACCCTGCCCCGATGGCTCCTACTGGAATGGCGAGAAATGTGTTCCTACTGTACCGCACCACCCCTGTGCGGAGGGCTACACCTACAACGCAGCCACTGGTGTCTGCGAGAAGCATGTACCCTGCCCTGATGGCTCCTACTGGAATGGCGAGAAATGTGTTCCTACTGTACCGCACCACCCGTGCGCTGCGGGCTACACCTATAACGCAGCCACTGGCGACTGTGAGAAGCATGTGCCCTGCCCCAATGGCTTCTACTGGAACGGCGAGAAATGTGTTCCTACTGTACCGCACCACCCCTGTGCGGAGGGCTACACCTATAACGCAGCCACTGGCGTCTGTGAGAAGCATGTGCCCTGCCCTAATGGCTTCTACTGGAACGGCGAGAAATGTGTTCCTACTGTACCGCACCACCCGTGCGCTGCGGGCTACACCTACAACACTGCCACTGGTGTCTGCGAGAAGCATGTGCCTTGCCCCAATGGCCTCTACTGGAACGGCGAGAAATGTGTTCCCAAAGACTGCACCCCGTGTGCTGATGGCTATAAGGCGATCTGTGTTCCGGTCAGCTAAGCGGTAGCATTGGAACAAGCTGCGGCTTATCCATTCATTTATAGGTTCCGTACCCTATGCATTTATTTTTCTTTTTTCTGCTTTTCTCAGGGGAGGGAGACGTTGAACTATCCTATTCATTCCTTTTATTTCAGACAAACTCATATGTATTTCCACTCATTTCTCATTTTGTGTACATTTATATAAGAGTATATTTTGATTTCCGTGAACAAAATTCCACATGGAGAAACTCACAAATGCCAAATATATCATATGCTAGGGTAGAGACACACACGAAGCATTTTATATATTCGTATTCAAAAAACATTTCCTATTTTTTTCAATATCACGGTGGTTGAGCCTTATGGCAGGGATTAGTATAGTGTGGTGTGTGATGGTGCTCAGTCTAGAAACCAAAGAAATCATATTCCCTATCTCTAGGTAGCGGTTCAACGAAATACTAAACATAGGGAAGGAAAGGGAAGAGGAGGTAGAGGGGCAGGCAGGGTAGCTAAATAGTGGTTGTGGAACATTCCATTATCCCTAGATCAGCTGACAGACCTAGCATGTGACCACACTCCTGCACCTGGCCTGACATCCGATCGTCACAAGAAGTAAGGCCAGGTTGGTACGTATACCTTCCTGTGATAGAGTGTGGACGAATTATACTAGTAGTTATTAAAGATAACTATCAAAGATAATAATTATATTAAACGCGAAGAACTAAACAAGAACTATCTAAGAAGTAGGTAAATAAGTATCCTTATATAGCCCTTTCTTATATACTATTTTATATACCATAATAGTCCCTGATATACCATTTGGTATATAGCATACCTGATAGTATATCGTATACCATATAGTACCAATATACCATATCACGTGATCCATGTTTCTCCGTAACGTCACAAGCCTTGGGCCGCTGTTATCCTATCGTTTCTGCCTCGCGGCTCTTAGCGTCACAGGGGTCCGTACCAATTTTGTCAGGGGATGATAGGAACTGCAAGCGTTGCAAAAAATTAGTAGAAGGTTCCCGCATTCGTTCCGAGTCATTGCCTGATTGCGTACTCCCACATAATCAGGCCATATATAAAAGGTCTTATGGTGCCCCCTAGATAGGTCCTCTAGACCAGAAAGTGATGAAAACTCTAATCGTGCTCAGACCGTATTTGGAGATTATTTTACCAGATATTCTACCGGGGTAACTCTATGCTTATGTATTAACCTTTCAATCAGTTTGCGTACACCATTAGCATATGGAGTACTGATGTTCAATTTAATAGAGCAGCCATCTAATATATTACTATCTAGGATAGGGTATAATGGATAGTGGCTTTGATTTGGTGGTAGTGTAAAACTGCTCATCATTGAGACCTAAGTGATGTATATTCTACACAATAATGAAGGCGACTCAGGGATCTAAAATGTAAAGTGTCCAGCTTTACGTTCTATTTACTTCTGTGTAGCTGGCCTAGGTCTGGATGATGAGACTTTGGCAATAACAGCTATAGTACTGCTTTGTGACAGACACGTTTGACTAGATAAAAGATGGCAAAGGTTGAAACAATCTCTGCCCCATTTGGCAGATGTATGAGATCCCGTCCTCATGGCATGGTGTTAAGATGTAACGTTGATTATACCCGCTACTGGGCAACTATGGCTGTCTATAATTGTAATCATTCTTTGGTATTGGCTTGGAAGTTATATTTAGCATGGGCTAGAGATTGGATTGATCTAATTGTCATGACAGGCTTGTAATATATCGCCCATTCAATTGTTATAGACGCTAGAATATTATGCAATGCCTAGTTAACAGGAGCCATACTTTGAACGCTACCCTGTTGTAATTATTTTTTTATCCGTTCATATGCGTTGACGTATATTGACTATATAAACTGAAATATAGATTTGTTAAAGTATAGAAAATAATCTCGAAGCCTGACGATATGCTATTTTGTTTAAGGATGAAACTATATCTGGGCTATATATAGAATAGCCCGAAGTTTATTATCAGCAGCTGCAGTTCGGAACTTCGGAGAACCTTGTGTGTCACTGCGATCTTCCTACCTGAAGGCGATCTTGCCACTAAGGGTGGGCCTATCCAGAAAATTGGACCAAGTTAACAACAACGTCTGGCTGTCCACAAAATGGGGTCGGCTCCACAATGGATCAAACTTGGTATTGTTTGAGTACACGGATTGTTTCAGAGTAAAACAAAACGGGATTTGGATGTTCTCGCCGAAGGGATGGCTGGATATTTAAATAGCTCTCTATCCGTTCTGCTCCCGGCAAATTGACCTCATCAAACCTTCCTTGTCTAAGCTACTTATACAATTATCCTATTTCCTCTCCTTCGACTATTCTGTCCTCTTATATTTTGAACTTAAGCACGTCGTATACTGCACAGCTGCTCGCCATCATGCACTTCTATACTACTCTCGCCGCCGGCTTCTCAATCCTTGGGTTCACCCTTGCCGCCCCCTTCGACGGTCCAGTGCAATGGAAGGTCTCCAGCTTCACTACCAGCTGCGTAGAAGACTGCAACTACAGCTTCAATATCGCCAGCAACGCCACCGATGCTTCCGGCTTCAAAACCTCCTGCACGGGCGTCCTTGACGACAGTGACTATACGCCGTGCCAGGACAAATCTACGGAAGCGAAATTAGTTCCGGGGCAATATCCGACCTGGGGTGTGCATGTAAAGCACACCTGGTATGAAGGAGAAGCCAGGTATACCGCACACGGCGTGGGCAATGCTACGAATGCCCTGCAGAGCTTCACTATTCCGGTGACGGAGGTGACTGGAGTGCTTTGATTCTCTAAGTCTATACTGTTATTCAATGTGGGGAAATCTTGGTTGGAGCTACTTCGATGTGCATCTTTTAGTGCAATATCTTGCAATTGATTAATATTTGTCGTTCCTAGTGATTCCTAGCGGAACTTTGTCCTGCGCAGCAGTTCCATGGACTCCTTGATGTCTTTTTCTTCCATCCCTCCTGTAGGATTGAAAACCAGGCCGTATCTCTACTCCTGCCCTTCACAACCATGTTGTCTGCAGACGGTTTTGAACAAAACTACCACCATCCATCACTGAGAAGTAGAGGGTCTAGGCCTTACATGTATAACCTCAACCCCCTTCCACGGGATGAGTACCATTTGGATTAAGGGCAGACAGTTGTGCGACGGACATGCGGCGCGTGAGTTAGCCAATTTCGAATATCAAGGCATTTTGTTAGTGGCTGCTATTTGGAAATTGAGAACAGTACCCATCCTTACTAGCGAACTGGAAACGTGTTGCAGGATGATCGCCGGTAGACTAGGTACGTATGCACATAAGCATTCATCTCGGGCCCTACGCGACCGACCGCAGGACCGGTACCGGTACCGGTTCCGTTCAAGGATGGACTGGGTTCATGGGGCAGAAGCCACAAATTACTGGGCATGCAGTCCGCAGAAAGCGCCCAGGGCCCAGGCGGCTGGATGGAAATTCAGGAGCGGGGATTGGCGGGTGGATTGGACAAGTGGCTTACACGACTGCTACTGTTCTGTGTTCACTTTGTTTGAGCTCCGTAGTACGAGCTGGTATTTACAGAGGATTAACTGGTTGGCATGGTTATATTTAGATTATGCTGATCATTAAAGGAGCGCTCGTGGGATGGACTTGTTTAAGCAGAGAACCAAGGAGAAAAGATAGGGGATAGAAAAGGGGCTGATCCTGAACGGCCAGATTCAAATCGAGAGACCGAAAGAAAGACGAGGAAAACGTATAATACAGGATATACAGCTGAAAAGAAAAGAAAAGAAAAGGCAACCCTTATCATATCCCCTGATTCGACCCGATCGTGTCAATCATGGACTGCGTCGCGTATTGTACAGGACTAGCTATTCAGCGTTAGTTATATTCAAGCAACCAAACACCCCCGCAAAAAAAAAGGATCCAACCTACTTACATTTTGATCATGAACTCGAATTTAATGAGTATGTGTCGGCTTACGCAGGCGCGGATAATACATGATGACAAACACCACCACGGCCAGGAGCATGACCAGCGTGGGCAGGAACATGAAGGTGAAGAGAAACAAGCTCAGCCCGAAGGCGGCGTTCTGTCCGGGAAAGAATCGACGGGCCATGCTTTCGAGCGTGGTCGATAGCATTGGCTTCACGCTGTGATATCAGAAATGAGAGGAAATGGGAGGATTGGCGTGATGGACAGGGGGGACCCGTCAAACTATTAGGTTTGATGGCGAGTTATGACGTAGACGAAGAGGTGGTTGTGTATGTGGTTTGTTTTCGAGACGAAAACCAAAATAGAGACAAGAACGACTTATGTTATCTTGGGGCGGATGGACGGGATACTTTGTACGGGTTGTTTGATTAGAGATGTCTTAGTTATGAGTCTGGCGAGTCTGGTCGATATTAAGTAGGCATGGTTCATTAATCATTATTAGCTGGGGAAGGTGCATCGATGGCAGCGAGGGCTACGGAGTACGGAGGCAGTATATCTGCACGCAGCAAAGGGGTGGAAATTAAATTAATAATAAGAGCAGGCAGCAGGGACCAATTCCGAGGCTCCCGAAAGGACCTCGGAGTGAGGTTTTAACTAAGTGGTCATATCGGAGAGATTCTGTAAACGGTGGATCTGCCCACTGAATTCCTCCCGTTTTGTCTTGTAAGTTGTAACCTTTCTCCCTCGATATACTCAGCATGGCCCCAGCCTCTCTTCTGTTCTCTTCTCCTTCCCTCTCCCTCCCTTCAACCCTTCTATCTTGCACTCGCCGCTTCTTTTCTCTCTGCCCCCACCGACCGCTGCGCCTTGGCTTTTTACCTTGACGCAATGGACCCCTTGATCTTACCGGAGATGCCGTTCGATCCGATGCCTATGTACAGTATGTTATTGTTATTAGTGTAATTAATATATGCACCGCCACATACATAAAACGAAATAAATCATCGTATTCAAATTCTCTCAGTAATATACAGTAACATGGAAACAGCCTTATCATCGATACAATTTTAAGTTAGACCCACCAAAATGAATAAGTTCACTGGTAAAAACTTCATATATCTCCGGAAGGCAGGCTATTGTCATCATCATCCTTATACGGCCAGTTCCGCCAACATAGCTCACGCTGCTCCATATCTGCTTGCCGAACCATTTCCATACGGAACTGACGGTTGCCTTCTACTGCCCTCTTAAAGTTATCTGGCTCGGTCCCGCCTTCTAGATCTATATCGAGGCATTCTCTAACCCGGGACAAAAGCTGCTCAGATTCATTCCAATCCTTCGACTCCGCCATAGCGACCTCTCGTTCTTCATCGCTGAATACAACCGGGCAGGTAGCCGAAGAGAACGAGATCCCACTCCATACCGAAGGAGTCGTGATGCCTACTAGCGCAGCACGCAAATTAATCACGTCCGCATCCCAGGGATACCCTGTTTGACGAAGGAGATACTGCCGCATGCCGAGATACGGAAGTCGCAAGGAACCCATGTGCTGGTCGTTGTGTGCGCCGGTCGCAGCTATGTAGTAGAGGTTGGCCTTTTCTAGGCGAAAGACAGCTTTGCATTGTCTCTGTTGTTCGAGTCCCATGCTGTCGAAGCCATCAGGAAGAGATGGAATATGCAGACTTTGCGGTTGTGAGGAATCGTGCTCACAGAATGCGGGATAGCCTGTTTGAATAAAGCGGGGGAATATCACCGCATCCTGCCAATCGATAACGCTGGTGATTTTGGTTGTACCAGGGGCTAATATAATATTACTCAGACTTAGATCGGGATGTCTCAGGGTCGGAACAGTGTAAGGATTTTGTGGGTTTAGATGGGGCGCTAATTGAAGGAATTGCGAGAGCAACGAAGTGTGCTCGGATGGAAGAATATCATAGTCAGTCGGCAACAAGTACGTCTGGCGAGGCTGAGCTTTGGCATAGTGTTGGATGACATCCATCTCTCGGCGAGCTGCAGCCGTACAACAGTCCTCAGGCGACAGCCCTTATCATTATCAGTCATTTATAGGAGGTCTCAAAAGCAAAATAGAAGGAGCAACGTACAGGGTCCGCGGTCGATTCCTAGTTTGCTTCGCTCGCCATGCCAAAACTGTCGAGCAGACACGGGACCGATACAGAAACCCTCCGTTATTTGTACCTGGGGTTCCTTGTCGAGGTCCTTCTTGTAATACAAGCTTCCATACGCAGTGAAATGGAAGTCAAAAATGTTCCTCTCAATATCTGCGATTTGTATCATAATGTTTTTCACCTCATCGGTAGTCAGAGATAACCACCGTGAAGAAAGACTCTCTCCCTCTACCCGCTCCATTAAGATATAAGGTGCTCCGACGGGATTATCTGATGATGGTGAATATACTAATACCTCAAGCACTGGGATTTTAAGAACGGTCCGCAAAAAGTCCATAGTAGCCACTTCACTGGCCGTCGTATAATGAGGAGGCGCAGCAATAGGCGTCGGAATTCGCGCGATCACTTCGCGCCCATCCTTTGCTCGCAGGAGAAACACTTTATTAAAGCCTCCCTCGGCAAGTTTGATAATATCATGGCAATAATCTTGCTGTACTGCTTGGCCGGCGACCCGTTGGAGCTCTGCTAGCCGAAACTTGACATATCGTTCGTTCAACCGATCGGACTCGTTGAATCTAGCCGTAAATTAGTAACAATCAAGGCAATTACGCGCTTTACATACATCCATCTTCGTGATGTATTTCGAAAGAATTCCTCATGGCATGCTGATGAGCTGGTGGATAAGTGACGGCGAGCGAAAACAGACTTGGCTGGCTGTCTGGAACCATAGACCAGTGGTTTCCGGGAACAAAGAGCGGGTGATAGACTTCTAGTAATGGCAGGGCGTTGGAAGAAATTCACGCCAATACCCTGACAGAGAAGGCTAATATAGCTTTTGACATAAATCAAGTTGCATGAGCACTCAGCCGCCGTGCGATAACATGTCCTCGTTTCTAATGAGGATCAATGATACAAGGCCCAACCGATCATCGAGACGAGGGCCAGACCTCTGGAAAACTGTTCCAGCCCAAGTCTAGCACAGTATCGAGAGTATATATATGTGTCAGTATTTAGTGCCTGTCTGGCTCCTTCAACCTACATTCCCTTCCCCATTCCAACCTTTTAAGTCATACGTCGGGAATCTGGCATCATTCTGACCTAATGTTTGCCATGGGAAACTACCTATTTATTCTATCCATTCTTACTTCGAGTGGAAGTCAAGTTGTACACCCCTTCGAATACCAGTATCTATCTGATAAGTTATTAATAGCTTTTATTAATTATATTACTAGCTACTATAATCGAAGCGTCAAGATTAATTAGGTTTTCTAAAGTTTTGATCGGCGTACTATACTCCGTAGATTTTAATTGCAAAACAGGGGAAGCGCAGGCATCGAGATTCCCTCATCCCTACAGGGTTGTCTCCGGCGCGTATCGGGTGGTAAGCAATGGTAAGCAATACCCCCATTGAAATGATTGAAATGATGGGCGCAAGGATGTGGGCAACCATTGGCGAGAACGGAGGACGGTGGATCAGGGCCCGCCCGGATTCCAAAATGGAAACATCCATGACGCCAGAAGCAAGGATGGACAGGCAGCAGCATTTTCTCGGTGGAGGCATCGGGCGCTTTTTGTCAATACACTCGCTGGTAATTCTGTCAGTTCGTACTGTCAGAGTAAATATTGAAAACAGAGGGTCCATTGTTCATGTCGCTTTCTTTCTTCAATTGAGGACTTAGGGTTGATGAGATTCCCGGAGAAGGTGTTAAATGTATATAGAGAGATGCATTGCATGGCAGGACACTCTCGGCCTAGCTGGGCTGTATGACGCAGGGGGTGCATGTTTCGTAAATGTCGGTAAATACCGATACCTAGCCACCTTAATTTCCATCATTTCGTTTGGAACCGTCCCCGAATATTCGGTGGTAGCTCTAGGCAACCATATACCTATAATAGAGTAAGAACTGCGGGTGCTGATGGACCCAACGGGGGTAGATGGCGATAGTGTGGTTAAAAAAAAAAAACTATGGGGTATATGTTAGATAGGGAGCGTTATGACTCTGTAGAGGGTATCAAAGGTACCGGTTATTCAATGAATCTCAGCCTGTCTAGGGGAAGGAAAGGGATGGAATGCAGTGAAAATGACAATACCTGAATACATACCCGTATTACGAGAAACCAATTACGCGATGGGGTGCCCTGTAGGGCTGAAGCTTGGCACGGCGGATTCCCACGGTTGACGGATTCCCTCCCATTGGAAAAACAAACTGGAATTCTCTCTGCCTTTCCTGCTTCGTTGCCTTTCCATTTCTAAAAACAACCAAGCCAGCCCCGGGCGCAATCCATCGATTGCCAACGCTTTGTCAGACGCCCGTCTGTGGGGAAACCCATCTCCTTACTCGTCATTCTTCCTTCTCCGGTCTTTCTTCCTCCCCCTCAGCATCACTTTCCGTGGACTTTTGTACCACCTTAAAATCATCCGCTGAGATGATGCCCGTTCTTTCTCTCCCTCCTCTTTCCCGACCCTTCCCAACTTTCTTCAATTGAATTCCTATCTCCCCGCCATGGCGATCTTTTCGGGCTACGGCCAGCCCGATCAGCTGGAGTCCGATAATCTGGGGGTGGATTGGGTGGTTCATTTCGATTTCGAGGATCTCGGTAGGTTGCTGTCTCCCATGCTCTATTCCTGTGTTATTTGCATTGCTGATTTTTTTGCAGAATTCACCCAGGCCATCGAACAATTCCGAACCCTCATCCATGACCTCGAAGAAGCCCATCTGCAAACCCAGGTCCGACACGGTCATGGGTCCTCGCTGCTAGTGTTCATTCGCGTACCCCGCGATCATCTCGGTAAAATGGTTCATCAGTCTCGGTACGCCAATCGCCCTCTGTTCACATTCACTACCCTCCCCTGCCTTCGTCATTCTGACCATTTTGAATCAGCGTGAAAGACTGGCTGTATGGGATTGCTCACGAGCTCCCCGTTGGCGATGACCACACCGTCGCCGATGCCGAGAGCCCCGCCGAGGAACTCCGGTCGGTTTACCACGCCGTCACTTGGCAGAAGTCGCTGGGAGGCGCCGGAATCACGGCTCAGCATGGTCAGTGGAAGCATGTCACCGCAGCCATTCCGCTGCACGATCCGGTGGCCAATGCGGAGCTGCTGCGGAAATGGAGTCGATCGTTCCTTTTGACGCCAGATGACCTGGACGCCATCAGGGCCTTGTATGGCGAGAAGGTTGGTGAAGTATAGACCCATAATATACCGGGATTTCCTGCTAACAGCGAGGGGTCAATGTTAGGTTGCGTTTTACTTCGCCTTCATCCACTGCTATTCGACTTTCCTCATATTCCCCGCGGCGTGGGGTCTTTTCTCTTGGCTCTACTTGGGCCCTTACTCAGTCACCTGCGCCGTGGTCAACTGTCTCTGGTGCATAGTTTTTGTCGAATTTTGGAAAATCCGCGAGACCGAGCTGAGCCTGCGATGGAACGTAAAAGGCGTTGGCGCTCTGAAAGTGAATCGTGCGCAGTACGTCTGGGACAAGGAGATCAAGGATCCCATCACCGGAGAGACTATGCGCGTATTTTCCGCCCACAAGCAGCTTCTTCGGCAGCTGTTGTTGATCCCCTTTGCCACGGTCGCGAGTCTGGCTCTCGGAACGCTGATTGTAGCCTCGTTTGCCTTGGAGGTTTTCATTTCGGAGGTGTACAACGGCCCCTTCAAGAGTTACCTCGAGTTCCTGCCGACCGTGCTTTTCTCCCTTTCATTGCCGTCCATCACCAACGTCCTGACCCGGGTCGCTCTCCGCTTGACAAAGTACGAGAACTACCGCACCCAGGACCAATACGACCTGGCTCAGACCTCGAAGACTTTTGTCATGCACTTCATCACGGCGTTCCTTCCCACCATTCTGACCGCTTTCGTGTATGTCCCGTTTGGCGCTCGGATCCTGCCGTATCTCGACGTGTTCAACGTCCGCTCAGTGCCCAACACCGTCAACCCGTCCCAAATCCACATCGACACTTCGCGGCTCCAGCAGGAGGTTATTTCGCTGTCCGTCACTGCGCAGGCGCTCAATTTCGGCGAGGAGGTGGTGCTCCCCTACGTTAAACGCGTGCTTATGCAGAAATGGCGGGATTACCGTGAGAAGCGAGAGACGGCAGCCCATACCAGGAACCACTCGCGCCAGACCGATCGATTGTTGGCAGATTCTCCCGAGGAGGCAGGCTTCCTCACCCGAGTTCGCAACGAGGTGGAGGCAGACGAATACAATGTCCACGAAGATATTCTCGAGATGGCCGTTCAGTACGGCTACCTGGCTCTGTTTGGCGTTTCCTGGCCTTTGGTGCCTTTAGGGTTCCTCGCCAATAACTGGCTTGAACTGCGGGGCGACTTCTTTAAATTGAGCCTGGAGTGTCAGCGACCGGCCCCTATCCGTGCCGATTCGATAGGGCCGTCGCTGCAAGGATTGGAGTTGCTCACTTGGCTCGGATGCTTGTCCACGGCTGCTATAGTGTACTTGTACCGTGACGGAATGGACGAAGTGAACACCACCTCGCTGCTGTTATCCATTCTAGTGGCAGAATGGGTCTACCTGGTGGTGAAGTATGCCGTACACACGGGGCTGCAGAAGCTGACCGTCGGGATCCAACGACGTGAATCGGCCAAACGGTACGCAGTCCGCAAGGCGTATCTGGATACCTTCTCGGAAAGTGCCTCCCCACGCAGCAAGAACAAGGTCCGCTTCCAGGACCGGGTCAGTGTCTACACCACCGCTACCGATGTGAAGACCGGATCGGAGGAGGCATTGCACGAGGAGCAGAATGGGAATGGGAAAACGGAGAGATTCTGGTCATGGCCTCAACAAGAGACAGCAGACGCAGGCGTTCGGCTGATTAAAGCATTGAGTTCGGAGAGTCGGCCCGTGAAGGATGCGAAGGGCGCGTAGACGATGTGTCATTTTTATTTGCTTTTTACTTTGTTTTGAGAATTACATGTGTGTATCTGTACTTGTACTACGTGGACAATCGGCGCTCGGATCCTGTATGAGTCCGCGTCAACTAGTGGCATTCGTCAACCAAGGACGCATAAGCGAACCGCGGATGGAAGCGATCGATCACAATGAGAGCTCCTCGTCTGTAGGACTGTCCGAGACTCCGTGGTCCACAGCAGTTTCGGATTCCCAGCGAGGTCTCACGGCCTTCGATTGGAGAAGCCTGAGGCCTCCCCGCTTTCACGGGGGCCCACCAGATGCTGGTGGGATTGAATTAATTATATTTAGCGAAGGCGTTAGGCAGAAATGCATCCTGGACAACAATGAGCTGCGTTAAACTCCAGAAACTCCCTTGGCAGAGCGTCGAACACAGAATTCCACCTTCCAACGCAAGCATCGCCTGCAGAAACCCACTTCAGCCCTACGAGGCAGGCCAAGCTTCGTCCCCCGTGGGCCAAGTCAGCGCCCGGACCCGACAGACCGACATTCCTCGCCCTTAAATTCCCTCCTCTTCTTTCTGCCTTCCTCCTTTTCTCTTCTTCCCTTCAACCACCTCTCCTTTTTCCTTTCCTTTTCTTATTTTCTCTTCTCCCCCCCCTTCTTTTCATCCCTTCTCTCTCCTCCCTCCTCTCTCCTCGCTTCCCCCTCCCCCTGGCTCCTCGGAATGAGCCACGTCTCCCCACTCTCCCATGGCCTCCTCGCAACCCCCTTCCTCCTCCATTGCATCCTCCAAAGCCGTGCATCATGAGGAGACCGACGAGACCGACCATTCCCCCGTCGCCAGATTCGTTCGCCACAAACGCTCCAGGCGACATGGCATACACCTGGTGGATCCCCCCTGGTACCGAAATAGCTTGCTGGCCAGCACCGGCTACCTGGAATTTGCCAATGCGGGAGACTTTGCGGCCAACGTCTGGAACGAGATCCCAGTCCCGAAACATGCGATGATCCTGATGGCCATCGGAGGTCCCCTGGCCCTGATGATGAGCGTGGTAGCCATCCGAGATGGCTTCCTCAGTTGGCAGAACGTGCGGGTCCTACGTTCTGAACGCCGGTACCTCAAATCCCTGCGCCATCGTTGCCTCGCGTCGCCCTCCACGGTCGACACGGAGCTCGTCAGTCTCATCGATATCCGCCTTGGCGTCGGGTTCCGCGAGCTTGGCACCGAACTGATCGACCGGATCGCCATGGATATTTTTCTGGGCATCGGAGCTCTGCTGGTGGGCGTGGGAACCCTCATGGCTATTTGGGGCGCGTACCCACGGGTCTTCCACGCCAGTAATCTACTGTCCGGGTTTGTGGGCAATGCCTTTGCAGCGTCCTTTGGCGTCATTAACGCCGTCTGGTCCGCGTATCTGGTCTGGCGATTCCAGCGTCACGTCGACGCCGTGACCAGCTCCCCGGCCGTCGCGACGTTCCGCGATCGATTAAAGCTGCGCTTCCGCAAATTCCAATGGCATGCCATCATCTCCGGCATCACAGGCCTTGTCGCGGGCGCGGCCTCAATGGTCACAGCTCGCATGTGGTGGGGATACGTGGTGCTGGCGCCCTGCATGGTGTTCCAGGTGGCTTGCAATCGGTTCTGGCGGGCCCAGCTAGGCTACGACCGACCGTTAGCCTCGCCGATGAATCAATCTCTTTTACAACAACCAGAACTCAGCAAAGAGAGTACAGACACAGCCGAAGATGAGAAACACAGCCTTCTCCTCTCCAGCCTCTCCAGCACCATCGCTCTCTACAACGCCCTAGAACCCCTCCCATCCCCATCCCCAGACCTCGACTGCACCTCCCTCGACACCCTCCTCCACTTCATCATCAACAACGACCTCTTCGATTCCCTGTGCGCCTGGCTCGCACGCGATAAATCCGTCCCCGTCTCTCTGCACGAGTCCCTCTTCCGGCCCTCGCCCGAGCACGACGGGGTCTATCTCGCGCCGTGTAATCTGCTGCGCGTGTCGGCCTCATCTTCCGACTCGCAGTCGACTCTAAGGGACCTTTGTCGCGTGTTCCTAGAAGGCGAAGGCCGCAAGGTTCTCAGTTCCAGAGAGCGCTATCTTCTTGAGATGGTCGGCTACGCGGCATTGAGGCACGATGTCGCAGCGCCTTCTTCTTCGTCCACGTCTACGTCCACGCCGCCGGAGCCGGTGTAAAAAAAAAAGCGGTCGGTCTCAGCAGGACTGAATGTGCAGGCACAGATAAATCTTTGATCATCCTTTCATCCTTACCTAGAGCGATAGATAATTAATTGTAATGTGGATAATAAAGCCCTTGGGTGGTTTGAACTATGGGATTGATTCTCAATGTGGAAATATATCTTTGTTTTGTATGATAAAAGGGATGTCTATAAGAACAGCTCCTGAATGTCTTTAGCGGAGCTTATGTACTGTACATACTGGTCGGCAGGTGTCTAGGCAGTAAGGCAGCAAGGCAGCAGGGCAACGAGCCAACGAGGCATGCATGTAGATAGGTAGGTAGAGGAGCTTGCATAGGGAAACGGACGAGTTTCTCTTCGAAGGCCAGGGTTTTTAATGTTGTCTAGTCTCGATATACATCGGCAACTGCAATCCACAGTGAGTACTTAGCAAGGTTAAGGGGTATTTGATAGTAAGACGATACAAGCTCTAATAGTAGCATACGGGAAGCTAAACTGGCAAGCTCTTAGGATGAGAATGCTTTACATGGGACGATTCAGTGTCAATAGGAAACTATTAGAGGACTGGATTCCGGTACAAGGGAGCAAGTAACTAAGTTCCTAATTATTCGGTGCACAGGTAGGGTATGCTGTGCAAAGACAGACAGAGAAACAGACGAAGAAAAACATGATATATAAAGCACTTGATTAAGTCAAACTGAGGTAGGGGGCGGGGGGAAAGAAGCATTCCTTCATCCATGAGACACACCGGAAAGCAATCAAAAGCGCAACATAAGCCACCTCGTGTCCGGCCTCAGATCCACATTATCCTCGCACCAAAAAGCCAATGAATGGAAAGGAAACGGGCGACTACTGGAAACAAAAAAGAATTAGAATCTTGATATCCCCACTGAAGTGTACCAACTTACATCCGAGAGACATCTCAGAGCTGGACAATCAGCGAGAGCTGCAACAGCATCTTCGATCATAGTTACAGCATCTCCAACCACGCGGGCAGCAGCATCGATTTCCATAGTTGCAAGAGCATTGCTGGTTAGAGTCAAGGGCCCCAGGTGAAGCCAGGGAAAAGGTTTCGCCGCTGAGTTCAAAGACATTCTGGTCCAAGAGGGTGGTGCCGTCGTCTTCGACTGGCTGGGCTGTCACTGCTAGCCCGGCTAGCAGGAGGGTTGTGGTTGCGAGGATTTTGGCAACGATCATGATTGAGTGATCTCTGTCTGGGAACTGGAGGGTGGGCAAGGTTTATGGGATCATGTAATGGTGGTTTAGTCCACTGGGGCAGATGAAAGGGCGTTGATCAATATATGTCAGAAGATCACCCATTCTTGATAATGAATGTCATACAGTTTATAATTGATGACGTATACTAGTCTGACAATGTGCTGGTATTGAAATCCCAGTCTGGCACTCGGATTGTTGGGGATGTCTTAGAATCATGCACAGTATGTTGTACGGGGCAAAGGAGCTCCATACCAAAATCCGAAAGCTGGAGATGATCGGATAGTGACTTATAGGACTGATGTTTGGCCAGCAGGATTTCAAAATGGACTTGCGCAGTCCTGGACAAGCTATACCCAATACTCAGACTCGTACCATGTACATAACTGCGTCCCCCAGGGGTCTAAGATAAGTCTATCATCCTATCCTTAGGCTCACATGCCTTGGTCCATTCTTGAATGCGGGGGTCTTTGGCAAACGTACCATAAACACATACTCCATCGTACGCTGTGGAACTCTATAGGATGATCCCTGTGTCACTAGAAATGCGGGGGATGGGTTATACCAGACTCGGAAGCTTAACTTACTTCTTCTTTGGTTCAATTTTTATTATGCTTTTTAGCCGAGATATATCTGCGTAATGTGAAATTCTACTTAGAGGAATTGATCTGGAGTCTGTGAGTCGCTGCATGGGTTGCAGCCGTAGGTAGGGCTAGACTAACATCAGAATGAGACATAGGACTATGATCTAGTTAATGAAGACATTAGTGAAGAGCATGGTCTTATGACCTGTGACTATGGGCCCCGTCAAGACAGCTGGCCGATTTAGATTCCGACTATGTAGTGTCGCATGCCGTCCTCTGAAAACAGACACAGAAAGAAAAATGTAAGAAAATTCAAGGAGAAAATAAAGATATTTTTTCGGTAGCTAAGAAAATGCTGATCTTATTCAGGGTCTTGTTCTGCGTTCTATGGAGCTTATATCCGATAACCCGTCTTCGATGCATAAGTTGTGGGGCTCTCCTTTCCCGCCTAAATTCCACCCTTGGAATGTTTACCACATATTCAACATCTCCTCAATCGTAACGTCTTGAAGATCCACCCAAGGAAAACCAGGATCAGGCTGAGGCTCTTCATAGATATTATTTTCTGATATTCCAGTGGTGAAGGCTCCCAGTGCACCATTATTCTCTCCAGCACTATTAGACTGCGCAAGACGATATTTCTCTTCAAACCATTCAGAAAGCAACCGCAGCCAATCTTTGTAGAAGAACATCTCATGTTGATCCCACTTCCCACCTTTACACTCCTGATCAAGCGTATTCATGCGCTTGACAGATTTCTGGATTTCATGCCGCATATCCAATGTCTCTCGCAATCCTCGGACTTGATCGTGGTCTCGAACGGATGGCTCCAACGATGCGAGAACAAGTTTGCATGAAGCTGCAACGCTGAACCCTGTCATTATGAATTGGATGTAACTAAATCTCTTTTCAATACCAGGAGGTAGACTGAAGTAAAAGCTCATAAATCGTTTTGCAGCCGCTAGTCCGCGACAAAGGGCATCGATTCGCAGGAGGGCCATGGATGGGTCGAATGACGCGGCGGAAGATGGGTATACATCGAAAAAGGTAGTTTGATAGAGATGGATTTCGAAGGCGTGGGATGGAATGCCTTGAAATCAAGTGTTAGAATTTAGATCTTCAGTACAGATAATGCTTGGTCAACTCACCATCAGGCCCAATAGGGACAGGAAGCCGGGCTTTGCAATCTTCAAAATCGCTTTGAAGAGAACTAATCATAACTTCTATATCCACAGGAGCCTGATTCTCACCGAATCCCCGTGCAACTAGGGAATCGATTCGTACAAGCATGTGTTGTACTTGAACCTGGCCTAACAGGTATCGGTCCGTTGAGAATTCGCATTCCTGCGACAACTTCGCAGCGCATGATTCTATGAAGGGTGACCAAGGCATTGTTCCTGTTTGCTGTAGTACTACGGAGTGACTAGTCATGTGAAAAGAAAGTAAGCAAGACATAGTCTTTTCAGGTCTAGACCGTGGTAAATCGAACTTACCACGCGTCAAGGAGAAAATATCCAACCAAAGCTCGCATTTCCTCGTTTCGCAGGGAAATAGATTCTGTCGGAGGATCCGTGTCCGACATGACGTTAATTCGTTGTCTTACTACTCGCAACCTGGCTGGGTAATTCAGTCTGCAATCGTTGATTATACTTTGTGCGAGGTGCAGATATCCAGAAAACCGCACTAAATGGAGTTTTTTCTTCGCTCTATCTTCCGTGTTAGCTTTTGTGAATCTAATGAAGAGATGAATTGTCTAGAACATACCCAGCTATAGTAACCAGTAGTCCCTGTAGTATATCGAAGGGTTGTTGGCGATTGCCTTGCAAGACTTGCCCCCCAAGGTAAGACGTCGAAACCTCCTCGAGGGCCAGGTGCAGTGGGACATTTCGAAACGAGGACACCAAAAGAATAGAGAGTAAGAGGAAGGGTTTCTCCGATCTAAGATCCTCGACAGTGGCATTTCTCGGCAGCTGTACAAATGGGAAATACGTCGTGGCATCACGAAAGCTATCTAACAAACGATTTGCCTCTTCGTGGGTGATCAGCCCGTTCCCGATCACATCGCACGGATTTCGAGGAGTCGGAGCACAACTTTCACTTTTCGAGGACAGTGGCAGTGGCAGTGGCAGTGGTGCCTGTTGCGGGCTTGAGTGAGGCTGATTGATCTGGCTTAAAATTTGATCCACCTTGTCCTCAAGTGCACTTATTCGCCTAGATTAGATGCGGTCAGCTTGACAGATCGTATCGATACGAGTGGGCAGATATACGTCTCCCTCTTCTTAGGAGTACGAGCTTTTGTTGCGCGGAAATAACACTCTCTGTTCAGACGGAGACACCTTCAAAGCGTGTTAGGTTTACGTTGCTAAGTAGAAGAGAAATACAAGTAGAAGCGGGATGTTGCATACCGATCGCAGCCTTGGGTAGAGCTGCGCGAGCACCTAATTTTAGCACGCACACAGTTCTCGCAGGTCCTGACTCGGTCCAGACTGGTCGGCGCGGACATAGTAGGCAGCATTTAAAGAATTGGAGCTAAGATGGAGGACGGACAGGAACGGGAGGCCTTAAGAGTCCGCGGACCGGGCAATTCCCCTCCCGGTCCGCGGACTCGAAGTTGGCCCGGACCCCGTGTCTTGGCACGGCCCCTTTGTATACTCGCACCAATGATAGTCCTACGTAGGATCGGAGACAGCATAGCCTTGCGGCTGACTTTCAGGCCTCCTTATTTTGTCAGATTGTATAAAAGAGTGTGTGTATTCGATGCTATGAGGAGGGGAATATCAACCTCAACCCCTACCTCTTCCCCTCCTCACCATCTCAAGAAAGAACAAGAAAAAAAGAGAGAAAAAGAATAGAAATATCAAAGCTGAAAATGTCGGAAATGAACATGGACGACTGCACCTTGGCAACTTGCCCAATTGACATGGCCTATATCAATTACCAGCCTAACATCCCGGCAAATGTCCTCTTCCTTGCCATCTTCGGCGTTCTCCTCGCCGCACAACTCGCCCTAGGAACATGGTTCCGAACATGGACATACATGGGAGCCATGACCGCGGGGCTCATTCTTGAAATACTGGGATACATCGGGCGAATCATGATGCACAGTAACCCATTCAACTTTAATGCATTCCTTCTGTACGTAACCTTTGAGGCATACCTCTGAATAAAGCAAGCTAATCAGAAACTTGACTTTTAGATACCTCATTTGTCTCACGATTGCCCCGGCCTTCTTCACCGCCGCCATTTACATCTGCTTGGGAAGAATTGTCATCGTCTACGGGGAGGATATCTCCAGGATTCACCCGCGTACATACACCATCCTCTTCGTCACTTGCGATGTCATTGCTCTAGTCCTACAAGCAGCCGGCGGCGCCATTACCTCCGTCGCCGAGGCAGACGAAGAAAGCCTCCGCAATAACGGTATCAATATCATGATTGCAGGATTGGCTTTCCAGGTCGCCTCGTTGATGCTGTTCATCGTGCTCTCTTCGGAATTCGCCCTGCGAGTGCGCCGCAGCTCAGAAGACATGAAGAATGCGTCTACAGCATCTGTTCGCCGTGGTTGGAAATGGAAGATGTTCCTTCTGGGTAAGTGTCACTAAGTAATCCGCATTTATCAGTCCATGCTAACCCAATCAAAGGCCTTGCCATTGCCGTTTTAACGATCTTCACTCGCTCGATCTTCCGTGTTGCGGAGCTGAAAGGTGGATTTACCAGTGATCTGGCTAATGATGAAATTTCCCTGATGATTCTGGAGTGCTCTATGATTGCCATTGCGTGCATTTGTATGACCGCCGCTCACCCAGCAGTTGCCATGGGCCGGCGATGGAGGGAACTCTCGGCGAAGCCGCGTCGTGGAGGCGTTTCGTCTAAGGTGTCGCAGGCTTCATCAGAAATTGAGATGATGAATGCTTAAAAATCTATAGCAAACCCCTGATAACTCGGAGTTGTCGGTTTCAAGAGATTGGGTATTAGACATTCCAGCGTTTGGATTGGTCTTGGTAATACCAGCGAGCTAGATCTACCGTGGTCCCACTGTCCCAGGACCTGCCAACTGCCACTCAATAAACCTTGGCTATACGTGACCGGACCTCGACTAAGCATTCTCGCGCAATTTTGGAGTTGGCGAAGACCTTCCAAGTTCCGATGCTGGTATCGAATAATAGTTCTTTAATATCGAACTCCGCAACGTCGTTCTGTTGCAGTCCATTGGGACCCAGATCCGCACCGCCGAAGAATTGATTGCAAGCGGGTTGATCATGTTCGATGCGTTGGGCGAACTTTTCAAGACTGGGTGTCCTGTGAAATGCATCGTGGTCCCTGGATCCATACGCTCTCTATACCATGTGACAGACACATTCCACGAAGAGCGCCGTAACCTCTTCGGATCGCAAAAGCTCTTCCATGTCTCCATGGAGGTTGTTGTTCTTATGGGCAACCATTTCTCGGTGGGCTCGTTCTCCGAAGTCTTCTCTGCTTGGAGTGGAGTGCGTCGCCGCAGCCTGGCTGATTTCGCCTACAAGCCTGTCACTCCGAGCGAAATGCCATTGTTTCAAGCACATGGATAAAATGCGGTTAGTTACGGACTGGGGGGTGCTAAATGTTTCTCTCATTTTCAGGTCTTTGTTGGTATGTCAAAGCTTCTGAATGAAAGCCACTCGTTCGGTCAAGGAAGAATATATATACAATGGTTTATTTATTTGCTAGCTAGCCGGTTCGTCATCTGACGATAGTCCGCTATGGGTGGAAACAGGCACCTATAGCTCAACAAGCAACCTAGAAATGTAAGTAAGTAGCACATGAGACACGTAGCCGATTTCTAGGCAATCGATCGACGCCTTTGCTAGCGCTCACCACATGAACCGACTCACAGTTATCAAGGTCCAGGATTCATGGTTAGCGGATACTGCGGGTGAAAATTAAATCAGAGTAAGATATGGCATGGGTCATTTAGGTTCGGCACGTCAATTGACTGTTTATCCATCGTATAATTCTGACCACACGAGCCGATTAAACTTTTTATACAAGGTGGAAACCTCGGCGCGATCCGAGGAGCGGTAAGGATGTGTTAATGCAAGGGGCAGATGATGACTTTCTTTTCAGAGGCTGGAGGGCAAACCCTTAGTTAAAAATTCTTTACCCTCTGCATCGGTCTGGAATTATCTCATTTGCAATGAGCAAGGCTTGGCAGATGAAGTCTTTCCCGCCATCTGCACGTGACCGATGAGGAAACAATCGGTGCTACTACAGAGTAGCACCGAAGGCTTCAGAATATACAAGTGCCTGTCATCATTATCAATAATATGGGTCAGACTTGGCAATTTACATCGAGCCCTCCAGCACCGGGTCTCGTATGCACTGCCTATTCTGCACTACTTCCTGCTCTAACCCCCAAGGGCGATGACGACATGCAACCTGCATAATCAATTGATAATGCCAATCACTTCGCAACTGACAGCGCAGCGCATCAAGTAGACCCGGTCTAGACAAGGCAAGACGCATAGTGTAACCGGATGGAGTCTAGGGGGTAGGCTCACGGGACCGTCAGGCGACGGCGATGTGTGACCTCATTATGAGTAAGGGCGTGTTCCCCTTCGAGACGAAAACATGACTCTTGCGGAGACGATTCAGGAAACTCTCTACGAATCTGGTTAGCCAAGCACGACGCAGGCTAGAACTATAGGGAATAGTCTGTAAATTTAGCGGGCACGAAGAGCCACTAGTGCGACGGGAGCCGGAGTGAACCGACCATCGATCGACCGACATTTTGGGCGTTGGCCATGACTGCAAAAAAGAGGACGGACTGAAGAAGGATGCGATACAAAGAATCAGGCTGACTGCTGCTCCGGTGTAACCCGTCAAGTGCTGATGCCTATCGACAACTCGACAGAACCCCCGCCAGCTTATGCGAGATGACATGACTCAGCTGGGATTTGCCCTCGGGGGTTCGGAAAATCCGCACCGAGATGGAGACGCTCACAGCCCCTGGCATGGTGAGGCGTCATTGGCCCACCGGGGGGCCTTATTTTTAGAGGTCGGAGTGAAAATCATGGGCGGGTGGCTCGCCGAGTTTCCAGGCAGTGGTAATAATGGACGCCTCCTTACATTGGTGGTGATGAAGGCGTCTGTCTTTGCGTGCTCTGGAGGGATTTGAGTATGCATCGTCCCCTCCTGCGTGGCCACGATCGACAATGCGCATTTTATACAGAGAAAGGGATGTTTTGATTACGGGTGCAAGAATGAGAAGGACATCCCATCCCCAACCTAGATGAGCAGGAAACTACTCCGGAGTATTGTCGTAGGTGAGATAAGAGATGACCTCAGAAGAAACCTACAAGGCCAGGCAAGGCGATTGATAACGACAGACGTGGCGCAGATTGAGCCCGTCGTGACTGGTTAACTGGAATTTTGCAAGATGGGCCAGAAGACTCGACCATGGATCAAGCCGTTTGGGATGCGCAATGATCGACCGGGCCTTGGCAAATAATATCGTCCTTAACCAAGGATCCTGCCAAGTGCCTTTATAAATCGGCCAAGTCGCTCGTCCCCCCATCTCCGCGTCCAGCTGTCTCCGAAGCTTGACTTGCTTCTTTTATAATTCCCTGTGACCTGTCCTAGATCTCACTGTTTGTTTTGCGTTCCATACGACTTCCCCCTTCCCCTGGCGTTTTGAAACTATTGAGAGTTCCATTACCTCTCTGCTCCCGATAAATATCACCAGGCGTTTGTTCTGAAATACATGCGTAAGTTTTCCTTTCGGGCTCTCTTCTGACCCCTTTCCTTTCCTGGATTGCGTGTATTCCTCCCACGCCACGCCTTTCCTCCCTCATGCCCATCTCCTATCCACTCTCCCAACCAGGTGAAACATGGAACCCATGTGGCTTGATTGAAGACTGTTTTTGGCTGACTGGATTTCTCTGCTTTTCTTTCCTCTCTAGACCGTATTCGTTCGTGGGCGAAAGCTCACGCGTCTAATGGCAGTACAACAGCTACCACTTCTACCGGCGAGTCTGACGCCAAACCCCCCGACGAAGAAGCTAGTAGGCCCTCTCAGCAAGATGGGCAAGTGAAACCAAATCCTCAGGACCCGGCAAGCCCGGAGTCAGGTAGTGAAAAAGATGGAGAAACCTCCAAACCGGGCCTTTGGGTCCGCATGAAGAACGGCAGTGTCCGGTTCGGCAAACATACCAAGACGGCCTTGTGTCACAGTTGGGTCAACGTCCTCCTGCTGTTTGTGCCGGCTGGTATTGCGGTCCAGGTCGCTGGGTTGAACCCTGCCGTTATCTTCGCCATGAATGCAGTCGCCATCATCCCTCTGGCTGGGCTGTTGAGTCACGCTACCGAGTGTGTAGCTAGCCGTTTGGGAGATACCGTGGGCGCACTGATCAATGTGACGTTTGGAAATGCGGTGGAGCTGATTATCTTGTGAGTTATATACCCTGGGTGGTTGATGTGGAGATCGAACTAACCTCTTTTGTAGTATGTGAGTTTTCTTCGGGCTACATTCGACTACTAGGCTAATAGATCTGGTCGCATTAGCATCGCTCTTGTCAAGGTAATCGGTGGTTCCTGTTCATTTAGTTTCTCAGTATCTAACGACTGCAGAATGAGATTCGAATCGTTCAAGCATCTTTGCTTGGTTCTATCCTGGCAAACCTACTGCTTATCATGGGCATGGCATTCCTACTGGGAGGTCTACGCTTTCAGGAACAGGTAAGCTTAACCAATAGATGTGGACGCTCGTCGCTAATCCTCGGCAGATTTACAACAGCACCGTCACTCAAATGAGTGCTTGTCTTTTAAGTTTGAGCGTCATGAGTTTACTCTTACCAGTAAGCCTCAGCAGCCTTTCATCCTTGTCTTCCTAGCAAAGTCTAACGATCAATAGACTGCATTCCATGCCTCTTGGTCCGACAATGCTTTCGCTAATAAATACACCCTTAAAGTGAGCCGTGGAACAAGTGTTGTGGGTACTCCTGATTCCGAACTCTGGATCTTTCTCATCCTTCTAGGTCTTGCTTCTCGTGTACATTCTGTACATTATCTTCCAGCTTAAATCCCATGCCTATCTCTACGCCAGCATTCCTCAGCAGATTATCGACGAGGAGTCGCATCCAGGTGTGCTGGCCGAGTTCATGAATTCCTCCGACTCGTCAAGCAGTTCGTCCGACGAATCCGTTGATACAACTACATCATGGTCCACTGCCAAACGGATCAAGAGGGCTATGAAATATAGGCGACGTCGCAAGTCCAGCGCCAGCTCCAAGGATGCCAACTTGCCTCAATCTTTGCGCAACAACTCGTTGGTTGAGATGCGGAGCGCGGGCACAGGTGATGGAATTGCCTCGATTGTCGACTCGATGTCCAGTTATACGGACGATAAAGGATGCCAGCCATCGAATCAGTTACCCGATGGTTACGAAGCAGACAATGATTGCCAGCACTTCAATGCACCGCAGTCGAGAGATTTCGGTCAAAACGTCGGTCGCGTCAATCCTTCTAAGCGAGAATCCAAAAGCAAGAAACGCCATAACAAGGAGAAGAAGAAGAATAAGAAGAAGGAATTGCTCGAGGAACCCGAAAAACAAGTTGCCATCATTGACAGCAATCTTGTTCCCAAGCGCCCGGAGCTGAAGTCTTACATGTCATCGCCCATCGCTCGCTTTGAATCCGACCCTGCCAACGCCATTGAGGCCGACCTTCCGAAAAGACGGTCCCCCTTCCGCCCACCTTTCCCTTCATTGCTCTCGAACACGGTCTTCTCCAGCTCGCCGGCTCCCAACAGCGTCCCGCAAGCAGGCCACTCCGGTAATGTAACCGGTCTGCGTCGCACCAGCTCTCTTCCCAGCCACATGAACCGTCAGCCTCCCGTCGGCAATGCGGTCCAGTTTGCTCGGGGTGCGGCACGCATGCCTGCGGCCGTCAACCCGGTGACCACGGACGAAACGACATCTCCCCGGCATCAGCCGGAAATGTCGCGTACAGCGGCTGTAGTCATGCTTCTGGTGTCCACTGCACTTGTGGCGGTGTGTGCCGAGTTTCTAGTCGACGCCATCCCGGTGATGGTTCAGAGCTCCAGCGTCAGCGAGGCATTCATCGGGTTAATTATCCTGCCCATCGTAGGCAATGCGGCGGAACACGTGACAGCTGTGAGCGTGGCCACGAAAAACAAGATGGATTTGTCTATTGGTGTGTCTGTGGGAAGTAGTATTCAGATTGGTGAGTCTGAAACCGCATATACTATACTCATAGAAGAGTAGCTAACAATTCACAGCCATCTTTGTCACACCCCTGGTGGTTATCCTGGGCTGGTGTATGGACAAGGATATGTCGTTATACTTCACGTTGTTCGAGACCGTCTGTCTTTTCGTCACGGCCTTCGTGGTGAATTTCCTAGTCCTGGACGGTCGCAGTAACTATCTCGAGGGAGCTTTGCTCATTGCTGCCTATGTGATTATTGCGTAAGTCCGATCGACCCCAACTTGACCCCCTAGTGCAGTGACTCATGATTATTTTCTACAGGGTGGGTGCCTTTTTCTATCCTGGCAATGATCAGTCCAGCGCCATCGGTAGTGCTGGATCTCATTAGTAGTGATTTGGGTGAAGGCCAGAGTGTCCTGATCTTCGTGTTGGGGGGGGGGGGGGGGGGGGGGGGGGGGGGGGGGGGGGGGGGGGGGGGGGGGGGGGGGGGGGGGGGGGGGGGGGGGGGGGGGGGGGGGGGGGGGGGGGGGGGGGGGGGGGGGGGGGGGGGGGGG
>JAPDKQ010000172.1:0-30866 GCA_027569665.1 Aspergillus bridgeri | reverse complement strand
AACTCTTACTCAAAGCGCATCAAGCGAAACAAGAGCTACAATCGATGATAGCACATATGGTTGAAACTGGTATGTTGCAGGCGTTGATTCAACAAACAACGAACCATTATTTACAGCATGTGTTCTACTATGCGATGGAATTGAATGAGCAGAATGGTGACTTTACTGCCGAGCAAATGGTAGAATCATTCACAAAAGCATTACCGGATAAACGGGAGCAAATTATGACATTTAGAGAACAATTACAACAACAAGGCATGGTGTTAGGGCGACAAGAAGGTATGCTCTTAGGTGCATATCAAACAAAACGTGAAGATGCTAAAAAGATGTTAGCTGAAGGTGTGAGCCGCGAAGTGGTTAAACGTGTAACCGATTTATCTGACGTTGAGTTAGACCTCTTATAGGCTTATATCTATTGATAGCGAGCTTGGTTAATAATGCTTATAGCTTTGGATATTGCACCTACTAAACCACCACTTACAGTGTGGCATCCTCCGCACAGACTATGGAAGTCACGGAAGCGTCTTATTTCTCTGCTGCTGGTTTGATTATGCAGGTCCAGGCGTGCGGAAGCTGGCGCATGCGCAGGGTATAGATTGACTCAAGTTACACCTATCATTAATGTCCCGGATGTGGCGATTTTAGGTATTTCTAAAGCCACAATCAAATCGGTTTATATGAATAATCAGTTTGAGCCAAGACTATTATTACCGTTATCTTTGTCGTATGATCATCGCGTAATGGATGGCGCTGAAGCTGTGTAGTTTATGTCGACCATCGTGCATGGCTTGAGGGATATAAGAGAGTGGTTATTATAGCGTTTAAACGGAACCATTTTCACAACGGCGTATCCGACTGCATGGTGGGATGTTTAGCGTTGGCATATAGGTACACCGCGGTACACATGTTTTTGCTAGACATTCGCTTTGAGCTCAGTCAAAATAGGCCTTTTAAAGGCGATCTACTATATTTTTGGGAGTAAAGATTGATATGACAACACAACATACTGAAGTGCTGGTATTGGGCAGTGGTCCTGGTGGCTATACTGCAGCTTTCCGCGCGGCAGATTTAGGTAAAAAAGTGACGATCGTAGAACGTTTTCCTACCTTAGGTGGCGTTTGCTTGAATGTCGGTTGTATTCCGTCGAAAGCATTATTACATGTTGCCAAAGTAAAAGAAGATGCAGTACACGCTGCATCACAAGGTATTGAATTAGGTGAGCCAAAAATTAACTTAGATAAAGTACGTGCATCAAAAAATAATGTTGTAAGCAAGTTAACCGGTGGTCTCAGTGGTTTAGCCAAGCAACGTAAAGTGACCGTATTACAAGGTAACGGTACGTTCAAAGATGCCAATACACTGATTATCACAAAAGAAGATGGCAGCACCAATGAAATCACATTTGATCATGCGATTGTGGCCGCTGGGTCAGAACCGATTCGTTTGCCAACATTGCCAGAAGATCCCCGTATCATGACTTCAACGGGTGCCTTAAAGTTAGAAGAAATACCGCAATCCTTGCTAATTATTGGCGGTGGTATTATCGGCTTAGAAATGGCTATGGTTTACCATGCTTTGGGTAGCCAAATTACGGTTGTTGAATTAGGTGATCGATTAATCCCCGGTGCGGATCCTGATTTAGTGAAACCATTACATAAAGATTTAGCGGGTAAATATAACATTTTACTCAGTACTAAAGTCACCACCGTTGAAGCCAAAGAAGATGGTGTCTGGGCGACTTTTGAAGGTGCTGCAGCACCGGCTAAACCGCAACGTTATGATCGTATTTTATCCGCTGTTGGTCGTGCACCCAATGGTAAGAAATTAGGGGCAGACAATATTGGTCTGAACGTAGATGAACGTGGCTTTATTCCAGTGGATAATCAACTTCGCACCAACTTATCTCATATCTTCGCGATCGGTGATATTGTGGGTCAGCCTATGTTAGCTCATAAAGCCACTTCAGAAGGTAAAGTCGCTGCTGAAGTAATTGTAGGTAAAAACCATACCTTTGCGCCGCGTTGTATTCCTTCTGTAGCCTATACAGATCCAGAATTAGCTTGGGTTGGTTTAACCGAAACAGAAGCAAAAGCGAAAGGCATAGCGGTTAAGAAGGGTGTGTTCCCATGGGCAGCGAGTGGTCGTGCACTCAGCCAAGATGCCACGAATGGTATGACGAAACTGCTATTTGATCCGAACACACGTTGTGTTGTGGGTGGTGGTATTGTCGGTGCTCATGCCGGTGAGTTGATTGCTGAAATCGCCTTAGCGATTGAAATGAGCTGTCATGTGGAAGACCTTTCACTCACTATTCATCCGCATCCTACCTTGTCAGAAACTGTGTTGTTTGCTGCCGAAATGTTTGAAGGCACCATCACAGATTTGCTGCCTCCTAAGGAGAAATAATCCAAAACTTTTGGATAGTAGACCTCTTACAAAACGAGACGTTTGTTTGAGGTCTAATGTAACACTACCGCTATTTCTATTGGCGGGTAGTGTTCTTCTTGCTGCGTACTCGTCCCCGGCTATGTATCATAGCCTCTCTTTTATCAGTATCGCTATTTAAAAGCGTTGTCCACCAGTCGCCGATTGCTTTTGGAATTTCACCGCACTGTATGCGTAATAATAGAAAATCATACGCCGCTCTTAAACGCGGATGCGCTAACATCCGTCTTACTCGTTTTGGATGGCGTTGTATTAATGCAGGCTGAGCAAGCCAAATTTCGCGCATCATTTGCGTGCATAAACGAGTCAATGGTGTGATTTGCTGCTGTTGTTCAATCGCATCTTTAATCGCTTTTTGATAAGCCATGCCCGGTGAAGCAGCCGTTGGTTGATGATATTGAGTGCGTTGTTTAATTTGGGCCCACAAAACCGTCGCAAACCAAAAAGCCGGTGCTACTGTTTTTTGTTCATGTATACGGGTGTCCGTATTCGTGCAAGCGGTTTCAATCCACTGTACACAGGCGGAATCTTGCGTATGATCAACCAGTGCTGGGAATAGTAATTCAAACAGATGATAGTGTTTTAATAACCGATAGGTATTAAGCGCATAACCGCTATGAAAGAGTTTTAAAATTTCATCAAAAATACGATTGCCGGATACTTGTGTCAGTAAATTAACTTGCTCTAGCAGAGCTTTTTCAGTTGCAGCCTCAAAATGAAATGTGTCGAATTTAGCCGCCAATCGGATGGCGCGCAATATACGGACAGGGTCTTCCTGGAAACGCAGCGTTGGATTCCCAATCATACGAATACGTTTTTGTTCAATATCCTCTAATCCGTTACAGTAGTCCACCACTGAAAAATCTTGAATATTGTAATATAAAGCATTCATTGAAAAGTCACGCCGTGTCGCATCTTCATGAATGCTACCGTAGACATTGTCACGTAACAGCATGCCACCAGTTCCGATAAGCCTATTTTTATTGCGTTTTCCATTATCTTGTGCTCTAAAAGTCGTGACTTCAATCGTTTCATGATGAAACCGGATATGGGCAATACGAAAGCGTTTGCCAATTAATAAGCAATTGCGGAACAATTTTTTAATTTGCTCCGGATGTGCGTCGGTTGCAATATCAAAATCTTTTGGTTTTTTTTGTAATAAAATATCGCGTACACTACCACCGACTAAATACGCTTGAAAACCATTGCGGTTTAGATGATACAAGACTTTAAGCGCATTATGGCTAATTGCTTTGCGAGAAATGGGGTGTTGGGCGCGTGGAATAATCCGTGGTTCAGGGGCAGGTGACGGCTTGTTAAATAATAAGCCCAAATATTTTTTGAAAATAACTGTATTCTCCGTACAAAAACTGAATAGAATGAATATAGTATGTCACTAATACCACTTGTCAAGGATAGTGATTATAGGCACAATATTATATCGTGATGCTCCCTTCGTCTAGCGGCCTAGGACAACGCCCTCTCACGGCGTAAACAGGGGTTCGATTCCCCTAGGGAGTACTCTTTCTTTTCCAGTATTTTCCCTATCTACCTACTCCGAAGGTTCTCAGGTTGCATAATGTTTATATGGTTGGCTGCTTCTTGTCGTCAGTACTCAAGTATAGTAGTAGTATAATAGACGAGTTCTACGTAGTTTTTACTCTTTTGTAAACTAGACTGTATTGTATAATGCAGTACGCGATATATCGATATACAATACTGAGGTGAAAACATGAACGATTATAATCGTTTTATGCAAATGTGGCACTTGAGGGCGCTCCTAAGCTCTGATTTAGTTTCTGATTCCGAGAAAAGGATAATCAGTTCACTCGATCGTAACCTGTCTATCGGTTCTTCTAAACTAACCCCGATGCAATTAGCGGCAAAAGATGGCGATATAAATTTATTAGCGGCTTTATTAGAGGCAGGGTTTAATGTCAATGCAGAGTATATGATTCGTCCCGGCCAGTATAAGAAGATAGTCAAACAATATGGTTTATTTATGCTGACAAGTTGTGCTGTTTCTTCTATTGTACCCAGTTTGCTTTATTTTACCATCGCACAAGAAGATAAAAAAACCTTCCCTCATGATCAGCTCTTTATTAAAAGTTTTATTAAAATGCCTGCTACTGCATTTAAGAGTAATAGCCAAGATGCACCCTTCTTTATGAGATGTATGTTATCTTTTTTGATGTCAAGTTTAGTAGCTAGTTTTGCATCATTACCTATTCTGGTGCTATTGCTTTCATATAGTAAATTAAAGCAAGAAAGAATCGGCAGAAAATATCTTATAAATCGTGATCAAGACACCCCGATCACACTTGCTGCAAAAGCTAATCACAATAAAGCAGTTGTGTTTTTGTTCCAAGAGGGCGCAAAAATTCAAGAGCTACGGCAATGGGCTATAAGCGAAGATAAACTCAACATATTAATATACCTGGCAAAATATAGTGATATTAAACAACGATTTGGTTTTTCTAAAGAGAAAAAAAGTTATCCCGAATTAATATGGGTGCTCTTAGTTAAACAAGCTTTGGTCGATCAAAATGTGCCAAAAGTCATTGACCCTAAGTTAGTGCTCTTTACGTTATTCAAAATGCCAACCGCGAATACATGCAACACACACGATGATAAGCCAGCAAGACATTTGCCTCTTGAAATATGGCAGCGTATCGCGACTTTCTATTTTCTAGACAATTACCCTACCCAGGTGAAACAATTTACGGTTTTAGCCAATTATTTTCTTCAGCATCCTGCTAATAAAGAATCCAGTAATACAGTGGCTCAAAAAGAGCAGTCGACCTTAACTATCAATTCATTGAATCTGTTTGATAAGTTGCATGATTCTATCAGTGCTATCGCGCATCATGGCAATGATTATTTAGAGAATACACGCTCTTTATCTCCCTAAGATGGGGTGCACAGTTTGTCGCGATTAGTTGCTAATTACTGCGTTATTTCTTAATCAGGCGCCTAGTTTAATTGTAGCGCAATAAAATTGCTATCAGAGCCCACTGCTATGCTGTTAATGGTGTGGGCGCATCCTGTAAGCAGTCGATTTAGGTAAAGCCAGTGTATTATGTTACACTATACGGCAATTTTAATATCTGATTTATTGATTCATGGAGTGTGGAGTGTTGATTACGCGGTACTTATCTAAGTGTTTAAATTTTAATAAACGTGTCTCGCCTACAGTGATTATGGGGTTAGCTGCGCTTTTTGTTGTTTACCGATGCGCATTACAAACGGCGCCTAGCGTGATGACGCAAATGTTGATGCAAGAGCTCAACACCACGGGCGTTAGTATGGGGCATTTGTCAGCTGCTTTTTGGTATGCCTTTGTGGTAACGCAAGTATTTGTAGGGTACTGGTTTGATCGCTACAATCCAAAAGTTCTAATTTTATCATCGTTGATGTTATCTAGCTTGGGTTCATTAGGTTTTGCCTATGCAGGTACTGTATACACTGCAATTGCCGCACGCGTTTTAATGGGGATTGGCGGTGCTTTTGCAGGCGGCGCTTATTTTAAGATAGCCAGCTTATGGATTGCGCCACGTTATTTTTCATTGGTGACCGGTCTGTTAGCGACTTCTGTGATGATCGGTGTGATTTTAGGGCAAGCGCCTTTGCTTTGGTTAATGACCTATACGCACTGGCGTAATGTTTTTGTTTTAGGGGCAGGTTTTGGATGTCTACTCGCCTTGGGTATTATGTTATTTTGCCCATGGCATTGGCAGGGTTCCAATACAAATCCAGGGGCTTCGCGTGCAATTGCATGGCAAGATGTGACGACGGTTTTACGCAATCCTCAAAATTGGCTGTTAGCATGCTATCATGGTTTAGCGTCTGCACCATTACATGCTTTTTCTGGCGTATGGGGCGTGGATTTTTTAAGACAAAGTTGTCATATCAACCAATCACAAGCGGCATTATTAAGCACTTGTGTGTTTATGGGATTTGGGTTAGGCAGCCCTTTCATGGGTTATTTAGCCGATCGCACTCATAAGAAAAAATGGTTGATGTGGAGTGGAGGGGGTTCTGCTTTCTTAGCTTTAAGTGGTGTATTATATGCGACCCAGGTGCCGTTGTTACTCAAAGGAATATTATTGTTTATATTAGGTTTCTCATCCGGTGTGACCATGATTAGTATCACATTAGGTAAGAATTTAAATGCCGCTCGAGTAACGGCTACTATCGCGACGCTACTCAGCTCAGGTAGTTTAACGATTCCTGCTGTGACTGAACCGCTTGTCGGTTACTTGTTGGATAAAGTGCACGTGACAACGAATACCGGTATGCAATATTTTAATCTATTGGATTATCAGACAGTATTGAGTGTTTTACTACTCTACTTAATCAGTACCTGGATTATTTTATTCTTTGTCAAAGAACGTAACCCTTCTGCTGCGTAGGTAATGTATATTGCCTATAAAGGTATAACAAGAAATTCCTGACATGCCAAAGGCATGGTTTGAGGATCATTGGGTCATGTTAATTGTGATGTCGTTACCTAGTACGGGGGAGAAGTGATGCGCGCTGTAATATGTTTATTTAAAGGGGTTATACTGCTTTAAATTTTCGAAAAATGTTTTTTGACGATAAAGCAGTCAATAGTGTGTAGAACAGTTACCCTTGCTTAACAACGAATGACTTGGATGGAATAGGTTGTTGCGCAGTGATAGAGGGGTAGGTGCCAATGGCTTCTCCACAATTGAGCAAACTGTCAGCTTGCAAGTTATTGGTCCACGCCATCCTGTCTTTTGCAAACAGCAAAATGATTGTAGAACCTAATTTAAAATAACCCATTTCGTCGCCTTGTTCTAACCAGTAATTTTGGTCCTGATACTCCCAACGATGAATAGTAGCACGCCCCGCACGTGGTGCGATGCTGCCTTCCCAAACTGTGCCGATGTTGCCGACTAAACAAGCGCCTACTTGCACAATGGTCATTGGCCCCGCTTGTGTTCTGAACAAGCTAATGACACGTTCATTGCGTGTAAATAATTGAGAGACGTGTTGAGCATGATGGTCGTTCACCGAAAACAACATGCCAGGCACATAGGTTGTTTGTTCTAATACGCCAGCTAATGGCATATGTACCCGATGATAATCTTGTGGTGCAAGGTAAGCAGTCATAAAATGACCATTTTGAAATAACTTAACCATATCATCATCACCGGCTAGTAGATCCGATAACGTATAGTTTCGCTGCTTCGCTTGTAGAAGGGTTTGGTTGTTGATCGATCCCATCTGACTAACACGGCCATTGACAGGTGAAATCAGTTGGTTCGTGCTCGGTCCTAATGCTTTAATATCTCGGTTGAGTTTACGCAGGAAAAAGTCATTTGTGCTGGTGTAATCACCAATCGATTTTGCTTGAAACTGTGTCATATCAATGTCATACCAGCGGATAAATGAGCGAATTAAATTATTTTTCACCCATGGCCAGCGACATTCAAATAAACGACCGACTATTCGAGATAAGCGGTGCTGCACAATACGCTGCACCGCTTCTAAAAAACTATTCTTCATCCCAATTCAACGTGCCGCCTGTTTGATACTCGGTTACACGTGTTTCGAAGAAGTTCTTTTCCTTTTTAAGATCAATAATCTCGCTCATCCATGGTAATGGGTTGTCTATGCCGCTGTATTGAGGAGGTAAGCCGATTTGAGCCAAACGGCGGTTACCAATAAAGCGTAAATACTCGCCCATCATATCAGCATTTAAGCCCAATACACCACGTGGCATGGTATCTTTTGCATATTGATGTTCAAGCTCTACGCCCGTTTTAACGATCTCAATCACTTCTTTTTGGAATTCCTCGGTCCATAAGTTTGGATTTTCAATTTTGATTTGATTAATTAAATCAATACCAAAATTTAAATGCATGGATTCATCACGTAAGATGTATTGGAATTGCTCAGCAAGACCAGTCATTTTGTTGCGGCGGCCCAAGCTGAGTACTTGTGCGAACCCGACATAGAAGAAAATACCTTCAAATACAACATAGAACGCAATTAAATCACGTAATAAACGTTGATCATTTTCAGGTGTGCCGGTATTAAAAGTAGGATCACCCAAGCTTTGTGTATAAGGTAATGCCCAAGCGGCTTTTGTAGCAACAGAGGGTACCTCGCGATACATATTAAATACACGCGCTTCATCCATGCCTAGAGATTCAATAGCATATTGATACGCATGTGTGTGAACGGCTTCTTCAAAGGCTTGTCTCAATAAATATTGACGACATTCTGGGTTTGTAATATGGCGATACACCGCTAATACCAAGTTATTAGCCACCAATGAATCGGCTGTTGAGAAAAACCCTAGACTGCGCTCTACAATCATGCGTTCATCAGGTGTGAGGGCATTGAGTGATTTCCAAGCAGCAACGTCGGCTGCCATGTTGATTTCTTGTGGCATCCAGTGGTTCGCACAACCCACAAGATATTTTTCCCATGCCCATAAATATTTAAAGGGAACTAATTGGTTTAAATCGGCTCGACAATTAATAATTTTTTTATCATCGACTTGTACACGCGCCGCACCCATTTCAATTTCTTCTAACCCTGTGTTGCCGGCGTCATAAGCGGGCGGCATATCTTGAACAGCTTCTTGGTAGCTGGGTGGTGCTTCTTCAAGCGGTTTCTCAAATGCGTCGGACATACGAGCAGTATCCAATGTGGCATCTAATACAGGTTCCCGTTTTACCTGAGACTCATGCGTAGCGTGCTGAGCATTATTTTGATGAATATCTATCGACACAACTAACTCCCCATATGTGATGGTTAATAAATTTTTAAGTCACGTAGTATAAACAATTTGCAGCTAATGCTGAAGTCATTTGTAGAATATATTATATAGCCTATATATTGAGTATCTAATAATATTTTACCATTAAGCATCGTTTCGATGTAAGTCATTAGTTTATACTTTCAAACATCATACCGGTTTGGATTTTTGACAAGGGCCCGTTCAATAATTGTGAAACTGGCAAACGCTTACCGCCTTCCAATTGTAAGACAGTTAATTGGATGTAGCCCTCACTCGTCGCCACGGTCAGACCTGTTTTATGGATAGCGACAATCGTGCCAACGGGGGGTGTGTCGTCTGTTGCATGGGATGTGATATGGGCTTCCCATACTCGAATTCTTTTGCCTTGAAGTGCCGTAAAACTGACAGGATATGAATTAAATGCTCTAATTTGTCGAGCGAGTGTTTCAGCTGGTTGTGACCAGTCGAGCTCGCCTTCTGACTTAGTTATTTTATGGGCATAACAGACGCCTTCTGTCGGTTGGGGTTGTATGCTTAAACGTTTGTTTTCTAAGTCACTGAGCGTATCAATTAAGCACGTAGCGCTTAGTATTGCTAACCTTGTATGTAAACTATCATAGGTGTCATCTATTCGTACCGGTTCTATTTTTTGGTACAGCATATCGCCCGTATCGAGGCCGGCATCCATTTGCATAATGGTAATGCCGGTTTGTTCGTCACCTGCTAATACGGTGCGTTGAATAGGGGCAGCGCCTCGCCAACGCGGTAACAAAGAAGCATGGCTATTAATGCAGCCTAATGTTGGAATGGCGAGCACGGCGGGAGGAAGTAATAAACCGTAGGCTACCACAATCATGAGATCAGGTTCTAACGCGGCCAGCGCTTGTTGCTCAGCTTCAGTTTTTAAGGTAGTGGGTTGAGATATGGGCAAAGCATGCTGTTGAGCTAATGTCTTGATGGGAGAAGCGCTAAGGTGTTGTCCTCTGCCTTTAGGACGATCTGGTTGGGTGTAGACGGCAACTAATTGATGTGTTGTGGATGCGTGACAATAGTTAATGAGTGCCTGTAAGGCGGGTTCTGCAAAATGAGAGGTGCCCGCAAAGATAATATTCACTGATGTAATAACCCAAAAATAGTGGTGTTTAAACTGAACGTAGCTAAATTCGATCGATATACTTAATTTTTATGTCAATAAGTATTATTATGAAATTATTTTGTACCCTTTTTGAGGTCGGGTAAATTTACTATTTTAGTAGTTAAGTTAAGTAGTCTTTTGTTTTTGCCTCTTTAAATTAGGTGTTTAACGCCATTCATTGATGCAAACCAATTTAATAATATTGTCATTAATAGAATAAAATGTCAAATAAACTGATGAAAAGTGAAATCGCCATTGAGCGAGGCAAACGTTTGCGTTTTGTCCGCAACGTTACAGGGATGGTAACACAGACATTTGGGCGCCTTTGTGGTATTGGTCGTACAACGGTGAGTTCTTGGGAGCAGGGTATTAACCCGCTTACGGAACGTGGTGCTGAAAAAGTAGCGCATGCTGTGCGAAAAGAAGGTATTCGTTGTACCACATTATGGTTATTGCACGGTATTGGCGATGCGCCGACCATTGTAGAACAAGATAAATTATCGAAATTAAATTATCAGACACTCACACCTTTAAATGCAAATTCTGTAGAAGAAGAGCAAGCGAGCTATAAAGGTAGTGATGCTGAAAAAGAGATTGAACTCTTTAAGGCATCTCATCCAAACCATTTTGTGTATTGCATACAAGACGATAGTATGCAGCCTATTTATCGCAAAGGCGAATGGGTGGGTGGTGTGTCGCTCTCACAAGAAGCAATGGATCTTGCGCATGATATGGATTGTATAGCACAACTTAAAAATGGCGTATTTGTAGTGCGACGCGCCAAAATAGAAAGTTTAGGTGCGTTGAAGCTAAGCTTATATGGGATAAACGCAGCGGTATCGGTCGAATACCCGCCGATGCGTCATATGATTTCTTCTCAAATCGTTGCATTAGCTCCAATTACACGTGTATGGCGTGATAGTTTCTTAGAAGAAAAAAACCATTGAACATAACGCAATGGTTTACATTCTGATGTCAATAATTTTCGTGGCCTAAAATGGTTGTGTTTTCGACAAAACACTCTATATTACATCTCAAGAAGTGATTATTGTAGCATTAAGACTGCAGAAACCATGAATGTAATAGGCATGCAAAATATAAAAAAATATTGTCTCGCAAGTATATTGAGTATCGGCTTGATGAGCTTGCCGAGCATCACACACGCGCTTTGGTTAGGTAATGCGTATGCAAATGTGTTGCTGAGTACCCAATATGCAAACCTAGGCGGTCTTTTGCCGTTTATGCCCCAAGACCGATGGATAGGGTGGTTTGAATTTCAAGTTAGTCACGCAGACTTAGATAAAACCGTACAAAACTATTGGAATGAAGGCTTGCCTGATCGTGCCAAGCCCTCCTCTGATAACGCTAGTATTAGCAGCACTGATATCGGGGCTGCCGTGCGTTATGTTTGGTCCCCTGAATTGGTTATAGGCGGATATTGTTTTATCAACATGCCTGAAATGCCCACGCGAGATACCGTGATGTTAAAAAACCCGGTTGAATTTAACCCAGGTTTTGAACTGATGTCACCTTACTATCAAACGGCGCTACATGTTAATTTAGCATCCTTAGTACAAGGGCGTGAAACGAGTGATTTGCAACCTTATATTAAAGGTGCCTGGAAAATAGAAACCAAGGTTTACAATCGTCTTATGTTCTCATGGGGCACTTATCATTATTATGATCGAGAACCCAAGTCACCTATTCTATCTGGAGCAACAGTCGGGTTGACTTATATAGGGGGTGAAAACTGGAGCCTCTTTCTCAAATATAATCATGATTGGTATCAAAATGACCACGCTAGTAAGCCGCTTATTCTGGGCGGTCAATGGAAGATCGGTAAAACAACAGGCTGTCATGATCGTATCACGCGTTATTTGCGTCAACCGCTGGATCGGCATATTGGACCTATCGAGCCATTTAAATATAAGCGTAACCAACTTGCAAACAAGAAAGACCCGTCTGAGCAGAAAGAATCGCATATTGGCTCGACTTATCAAAATGCTGGAGAACAAG
The DNA here is from genome assembly GCA_027569665.1 of Aspergillus bridgeri. Lineage (NCBI taxonomy): Eukaryota > Fungi > Ascomycota > Eurotiomycetes > Eurotiales > Aspergillaceae > Aspergillus > Aspergillus bridgeri. Next base: position 18,495 of record JAPDKQ010000172.1, on the reverse strand, counting down.
CATTAGTTCAGTACACTTCTGATGCTGAATCTACCTGTACTTATACTACGCGTGGATCAGTCCCAGGTCATAACGGTCCGTCGATGAGGCCCAGAACACCTGACTCCACATTGAGCGGACCTTTGCAGTGGGCAGCGCCGGATCCTATGCAGTCACCTCAAAAAGCTATAAGATCTACTAAATAGTATTACACTATTTTTGATAGCTTTAGAGTAAGAAGTGATGGCGAATCCTGTACGAGTTTTGCGTCACATAATGGATAACTCAAGCGTTTTTATCTTATTGCAGAGGGAGTTTAAGTGCTGACATTACTTGTTTTTTTTGATAAAAACCTTATATTACACCACAATGATAATAAATTAAGGTATTAATGAGTATGTGGTCATGACAATACATAGGCACACGATAAAACGATGGTGTTTCGCTAGCTTGCTCAGTATAGGCTTAGGCCTAATGAGCACACCTGCTATGGCGCGTGTGCTTTGGTTGGGCAACGCACGAGCTAACCTGCTGCTCAGCAAGGAATATGTCAACATAAGTCCGCTTTTGTCTGTCATCAACCGAGACCATGCCATCATCTGGCTTGAAACCGATTTTGTAGACAAGGAGGTACAAAAGGGTGTGGGATATAAAACTAACTTTGATCATATTGACGTCGGTATGGCAGGGCGTTATGTGTGGACACCTCGGTTCATTGTAGGGATGTATTTGTTTGCCAATACCAATACAAATGAAATGTCTATTCTTGATATCGTCAAGCTTCAAGAAGCATTTGAGATCAACCCCGGCTTTGAATTGATATGGCCTCATTATCACACAGCGTTTTATTTTAATGGCGTATGGTTGCGCCAATGGCCTGATATGCCAGAGAGTGAGACGTATTACAAGTGGGCATGGAAAATTGAGAAACAGTTTGATAATCGAATACTGGTTTCGTTGGGTACTTATCATACAAAATATCATGGTGAATCAATTCGCTCAGGTGTAGTACTCGGCTTGGCTTATCATCTATGGGATGCGTTGAGCGTGTTTGGTAAGTACTATTATGATCTGCAAGAATACGATCCTGTGGCCAGTGTGTGGAATGTGGGTGTGCAATGGCAACTGGGTAAAACAGCCCGCATGCAGAATCGCGTGAAGCGTTATCTGCGACAACCGTTGGACCGACATATTGGGCGTGTCGAGCCATTTAAAAAATATAATTATTCACGACATTCATTGAATGGGAGTAGTGATCAAATTCGGTTAAGTGCTTATGATGAGTTTAACGTAGAGAGCTTACTGGATAAAAACCGAAGTGCTTCAAGTTCTGATTCCGAAGAGCAAAATTATCATTTGGAGAAGCCGCGAAAAGACAAAGAAAAGTTTGGCAGTGGTAATGACGACGCTGTGCCCTCAAGTTTTCGCACACCTAGAAGTGCACTAAATACATCGGATAGCTCGCCACAAAGCTTCCTTGAAAAGAATCGTCAGGATTTTGAGATGTGGAAGGCATCATTAAACCGTCAATCAAGGAGCATAACATGATGATTCTTTATTTAGTAAAGCAGGGTGTATTCAAACAGGGCAATGTGTCGCTATAAAAGTTAATGCTGCTATTGGAGTGTTCCCGTACTCTCTATAATGCAAAAGACTAGCTTGCATTATACCGTTGCCAAGTCGCTAGTAATCATTTACTATAACCTCTTTTATTCTCGCTTCACCTTCTTTGAGGGAAGCTATTATTAACCGAGAGAGTACTTATGCGTCATTATGAAGTCGTATTCTTAGTGCATCCCGATCGTAGTGATCAGGTGCAACCTATGATTCAACGTTATATTCAAATCATCGAAAACGATGCCGGTCGTGTGCACCGTTTAGAGCAACATTCAAGACAATTGGCTTATCCTATTCAACGTGTACGTAAAGCAACTTATGTATTAATGAATATCGAGTGTAATCAGCCTACACAGCAAGCTTTAGAAGAAAGCTTTGTCTTTAATGATGCCATTATTCGACATGCATTTTTTAAGCAAACTCATGCGATTACAGAGCCTTCTATCTTTACTAAAGATATCAAAGCTAAAAAGAAAGATAGTGCTCCCGTGGCGGCTAAACCAGAACCGACCGTTGAGACTGCTGTAGAAAAAACAGAAGAAGCACAAGCAGATGAACCAGCAACAGAAGAACTGGTAGAAGAAGAAATTGCAACAGAAGCAGAAGCGGAATAAGTTGTTTATTGGTATCCATTGCTTAATTAACGAGAATCAAAATGAATTATAATAGTTATAGAAAACGTAAATTTTGTTATTTTACGAGTATTGGTGCGAAAGAAATCGATTATAAAGATATCGATTTGTTAAAAAATTACATTACTGATACGAAAAAAATCGTGCCAAGTCGCGTAACCGGTACCCGTGCACGTTATCAACGCATGTTGGCTCAAGCCATTAAGCGCGCACGTTTCTTGGGTTTGATACCGTACTGTGACAAGCACGAGCAACCTTACATTAATTAAACTGTTATCATGCTAGGGCCTATCATTGCTTTTTTGCTGAAAGGACCTACAGAAGCAATTGCATGTGCCACGCTGTGTAGTGTGATTCCTTTTGCGCATTGGTTAACGCATGTCATTATTGCATTGGTAACCTTGCGCAAAGGGCCTGCAGAAGGCGCATTGGTATTACTATGGGCTTCCTTGCCAAGCATTGTATTGGCCGCAACGATACAACCTCAAATGGGGTGGTATAGTTTGCTTAGTTTTTATTTATTAGGTTATGGATTAGCCGTAATTTTATACTATACGGCCACGTGGTCTGTACTCTTTAATACCTTATTTATACTGGGTGTCATTGTAGTCGGCGGCGTGCATTGGTTTATTCCTGATATCCATAGTCTATGGCTTAACCAATTTCAGGCGGTGCGCACATTGCTGCAGCAACGTATGCACACTTCATTAAACCCTACCTACTCACTAGACTGGTTAGCCAATATTGCGACTGGCATGCAAGTGGCAATGGTTTTTTTAGGTAATTTATGGAATGTTGCTATTGCCCGCGGATTGCAATCGCGGATATTTAACGCCGGTGGCTTTAGCCGAGAATTACGACATATCCATCTTCATCCCAGTATCAGTATCGGTATGATATTGATTCTATTCGCGGCCAAACAAGGCATTGCAGTAGGTTTGGATCTGTTGCCGATTGTGGGATTAATCGGTGGGTTGAGTGGGCTGTCTATTGCTGATTTAATTGCCTATAATGCACAATTAAAATTAGTTGGGTATGTTGTACTCTATAGTGTATTACTACTGTCATTCCCTTATGGGTTTGGCGCTTTGACTGTATTAGCGTGGGTCAATAGTGTTTTCAATATAACGAAACACTATGAATATAAAAATTTATAATTATCAATTGTTTATGAGGTATTGATCTGATGGAAACCGCTGTTATTTCACTTGAAAACCGTAAAAATGTTGGATTGGGTGACACCATCCGTGTGCGTCGAGGTTATGCGCGTTATTTAATTTCGCAACAAAAAGCGGTGCCTGATAATGCAGAAAACCGTGAGAAATTTGCAACAATGCGTGCTGAGTTTGAGCGAAAAGAAGTCGAGCGTTTGCAAGCAGCGCAAGCGCGTGCTGAGAGTTTAAAGCAACTCACTATCCAAATCAGCAGTCGCGCGGCCGACGAAAGTCGTTTATATGGTTCATTAGGCACCCGAGAATTAGCGAATGCGATTACAGAAGCGGGCGTACCTGTGCAAAAAAGTGAGGTTAGATTACTGGATGGCGTGATTCGTCACTTAGGTGATCACGAAATCGAAGTCGTGTTACATGCTAAGGTTAAAACAACTCTTACCATTACTGTAATACCGGCTGCTGCATAATAAACCTTATGTCCAAAACGGTTGCTGAACTCTCGACAAAAGTCCCGCCTTATTCTCTAGAAGCAGAACAAGCCATCTTAGGTGGCTTGATGCTCGACAACCAAGCATGGGATAAGGTAACGGATATTTTAGGTCCGCGAGACTTTTATAAGCCAGAGCATCAGCTCATCTTTAGTAGTATTGCCCATCTAGCCGAGCAAAACGAACCCTTCGATATTTTAACGGTTAATGAGCACTTAAAAACGAATAAAGAGTGGCGTCGAGAAGAAGTTTACCTGTTTGAATTAGCGCGTAATACGCCGAGCGCAGCTAATATTGCAGCTTATGCTAATATTGTGCGTGAGCATGCGATTTTGCGTCAGCTCATTCATATTGCTACTGAAATGACCGAACAAGCGTCTACGCCTTCGGGTCAAGTGGTGGAAGAAATATTGGATGAAGCCGAAAAGCGTATTTTCCAAATTGCAGAACAACATAACCGCGATCCCGGGCCTCAACCCATCAGTCATTTACTCAGTGGCGCCATTAATCGCGTTGAAACCTTATTCCATTCTACGCAAGCGATTACAGGCTTGCCGACTGGGTATAAGGACCTTGATGAAATGACGTCTGGTTTGCAAGAAGGGGAGTTAGTAGTAGTCGCCGGTCGACCTGCAATGGGTAAAACCAGTTTAGCGATGAATATTGTAGAAAATGCGGCAATTCAAGGTGATAAGCCTGTTTTAGTGTTTAGCATGGAAATGCCCGGTGAAATGCTCGCCATGCGTATGATGTCGTCATTAGGTCGGATTGATCAACACCGTGTGCGTACGGGCCAATTAAGTAATGAAGATTGGCCGCGTATTTCATCTGCTGTCAGTATGTTGTCGACAGCAAAATTATTTATTGATGACACACCGGCATTAAATCCGACAGACATTCGCGCACGTGCAAGGCGTTTAGCCCGATCAGAAGGGCCGTTAGGGCTGATTGTGATTGATTATTTACAGCTTATGCATGCATCGGGTGCACGAGAAAACCGTACAATGGAAATCTCGCTGATTTCACGTGCCTTAAAAGCATTAGCGAAAGAGCTTAAAGTTCCCGTTATTGCATTATCTCAATTAAACCGTGGATTAGAGCAGCGCGCTGATAAACGTCCAATTATGTCTGATCTGCGTGACTCCGGTGCGATTGAGCAAGATGCTGATTTGATTTTGTTTATTTACCGTGATGAAGTCTATCACGAGAATAGCCCACAAAAAGGCTTGGCTGAAGTGATTATTGCGAAACAACGTAATGGTCCTATTGGTAAAGTCAACTTAACCTTCTTAGGTAAATACACCCGTTTTGAAAATTTCACGGCGAATAATTATTAGGACATCGTGCAAATGTATTCGCGTGCATTAATCGAAATTGACCACAATGCGTTACGGCATAATCTATCGGTGTTGCGCAAAAAAGCACCGCATTCTAACGTTTTAGCGGTGTTGAAGTCGAATGCTTATGGGCACGGTTTGCTCAGTATTGCGCAAGCTTTACCAGAAGTAGATGGATTTGGCGTCGCGTGTGTATCCGAAGCGGTACAGTTACGCGAAGCCGGTATTACTCAAAAAATTGTAGTATTAGAAGGCTGTTTAACGGCGGAAGAATATCGTATAGCTGCTCGATATCAGCTCGATATCACGATTCATCATGCCTTACAGTTAGAGTGGTTATTAGCCTGTCCTACAGCAACGTCTTTAGTCATCTGGTTGAAACTGAATACCGGTATGAACCGGTTAGGGTTTTCAGCTGACACGCTCGATACAATATGGCACCAATTAAACCAATGCACATCAGTGCGCGAAGTCGTGTTAATGAGCCATTTTGCAAGTGCGGATCGTTTAGAAGACAGCAGCACCATGAACCAACTGCAACGAGTGCAACAAAAGCACGCACAACTGGATATGCCATTATCCGTCAGTGTAGCCAATTCAGCGGCATTACTGGCCTGGCCGCAAGCACACTATCATTGGATACGTCCTGGACTTGCTTTATATGGTGTTTCACCTTTTAGCGGTGCTCAAGCCGTGCAGTATGATTTAAAACCAGTTATGACATTGCGTGCCAAACTCATCGCCATACAATCTCTAAAAAAAGGGGACGCCATTGGCTACCACGGTCGTTCTGTATGCGATGCTGATCGTCGTATTGGTATTGTCGCGTTTGGTTATGGAGATGGGTATCCCCATAATGCTCCAGATGGTACCCCCATGCTTTTACACGGTAAACGTGTGCCTTTAATGGGTCGCGTTTCAATGGATATGTTAAGTATTGATTTAACGCATCAACCGAATGCTACCATAGGCGATGCGGTTATATTATGGGGTAATGGCTTGCCCGTCGAAGAAATTGCACACTATACTCAGCGTTCCACGTACGAACTATTATGTGGTATACAACGCCATGCCGGACATCGTTTAACATTGACTGAGATCGGACTATGACAAAGCGGATTATTCAATACAGCACACTCATAAGTTGTCTGTTTTTATTAACGGGTTGTGACCAAAATATCATGCGCCTATCCCAGCCTGCTATTGACAAACCTGCTGAACTGTTATTAAGTGAAGAACATAGACAGCGGATGCGTCAAGATGATTATAGGGCTTTACAACAGTTTATAGAGAGAGCGCAACCCAACGACATTATGCAATGGCGAAGTCGAACGACCACCTACACGGCGATTAGCCGATCTATCTTTTTAAATGAATCTGGGCAGCCTTGCCGTTGCTATCAACTCAAGCGGCGTTCCTGGTTCACAAAAGCGTTTGATATTGTTGAAACCGCTTGCCGTAACACGAGTGGTGTTTGGGTGCGTGTCCCTTCTGAAGCGTCCTAATTGATTATGCCGGCTATTTTCCTTTACCTCACCTGATTGTAATACCCATGAAGTCTACTATCCTTTCCTCCGTATTGAGTATTATCCTCTTTTGGTGCGCCCCAGTGGCACATACCGCACTGGCCCTAGAGCCTGTTTTCCAAGGTGAAATAAGTCATAACTTTCGTGATTACTTAAGTATGCCGGCTGCCGGACAAATAGGGGTACGAGCGATATTCAATAACAACCTAGCGGGAACGATCACCGGTGAATTAGGTTTTCCTTATCTCGATGGTGCGACATTTCTACCCGAAGGCGAGAATCCCGTCCAAAGACTGCAGACAATGCGTACCGGCTTTGGGGGCGGTATACGTCAGTTGATAGGCCCTAACCTCTTAGTTGGGGGTTATCTTTATCATGATTGGTTTTTTGTCAATCGTAATCCAAATGCGGATTATCGCCACCTAACCGGTGGTGTTGAAATCGTCATGTTGCCTTTCAAAGTGCAGATCGATGGGCATAAGACACTCGGGCTGCCTGATGTAGATAAAACGAGTGACCTAGAACCACAACAACGTCAAGAAAATAAGGACCAACGATATTATTTACGGCATTGGGTGTCTTACGATAACTGGGGTAGTTCTGTCAAAATCAGTTATCGCTATTCAAACAAAATTCATCCTTTTTTTGGCGTATACGGTACTAGTTCGAATAAGTTTGATATCGGTGGTGTGTTCGGTGTGGATTATCTCTATACTTCAGAGTTGATCGTAAAGCTAAAAGGCATGGTGGATACAAAACATAACCTCTATGTGCAATGCGGGGTGCAATATGTGTTTGGTGGCCATCATTTAGGTGGCAAACGCTTACGACAATATCTACGTCAACCTGTCGAACGTCATTTAGTGCCTGTCTTTCCGGGTAAGGATATTGGTTTTGATTTGAGTGGGAAGCCTAAAAACCTGAAGGTTGCAGAACAGGTTTGGATAAGATACAACGCAGATGTGTTGGGCGAATATCCTAAATCAAAGCAATATCCATTTCCAACAACGATTGAAGAACTTCATAAAAAGCAAAAAGCTTTAGAAAAAAAGATAGAGCGGAGATATGATATAAACCCTGATCAACCCATTGCAGGCTATAGTTACGATAGGAATACGTTAGAGAAAGTTTGCGACGTTTTAGAGCAAGACCTACTAGAAAGAACAGATGGTTCTGATAGCCAGCGTCAAGGGAATAAAAGTGCTTTTAAACGCACTAGTACCGGGAGTGTGACTTCTGTTGATTCTAATTCGACGAGGGGTGAAAAACCATCGAAATTGGATAGGATAACAAGAAGCATAGCGGATGCATTTGATTCAAAGCGAAGAAGTACGGGCAGTTCTACAGCTTCTCAGCAACAAAGAACACCTCAAAACACACCGACGCAGCCAAATGAGGTAAGAAATCGTAGACAAAGCACGGGAAGAGAATCAAAACAACCGCGTAGTTCAGTCAGCGAATCTCAGCAATCCTCATGGAGTTTTTGGAGTGGCGGAAATGTAGAACCTGGGCCATCAACAGATCCTCAACTTACGCGAGAGGGAAGGACACGGCAATCCTCTCAGCAATCACCTAGTCAATTGAAGGCACAAAGAGAAGAAACAAAACAATCACATTTAGCTTCCAACGAGGAGAAAAGTGCTCCACAATCGCACATGACATCCCCTCTGCAAAATAGGACTCACAACAGTCAATTGCCTCGCGCAAGACAATCAACAACTAGTAGCCAAGGTTCAGCTAGTGGGTTTAATTGGGGAGGTAATAATTCTGAAAAACCACCACAAGCCGAGCCAGCGCCTTCTGACGTTTCATCAACAGTTGTAAGTAAAGCGGGTAAGGCTCCACCAAAAGGTTATGGATGGGTGAATGGTCGACTTGTGCAGGTTAAGGCATCCAAACCTCCTAAGAAGGAAGAGGAAGACAAAAGAAATAAAGCGGTATCTACTGAAAGAGACAGATCACGTCAACCGTCTGCTGATATGAAAGGGGCAAGAGATTCCAAACGTCATGATAGGCGAGATGAGAGAGCACCTGTCACATCTTCCCCTCGCTCAGAAAGGGATGGATTACGATCTAGACGAGGTGAACCAAATGCTCGACAACCAAAACCACCTTTATTGACTCAAAGAGAGTTAGAAAAGCAAGAAAAAAATGCAGCAGGTTTATCTTCTTTTGAGCGAGCTGCACTAGAATTACGAAAAAGGGAGGAGGGCATTCCTACTATAGATGAGAACAGTGAATTTCGGCCTGATTTATCTCACGCCTCAGAAAGTAGAAATGAACCAGATAGTACTGATTGGACTTCAGAAGGAAATGAATCTGACAAAACCATCGATGCAGATGCTCCACCATCATCTGATGTAAACCCTGATGATAGTATTTCTCAGGCACCATTCCCAAGTAGTAGACAATCTGGGCATCATGCTAGTACATCCTATGAAAAAGGTGATGGTTCAGTAAGCCAGCATAGGAAGAGAAAGCGCAGAAGAAAACGCCATTCTAGCAGTCACCCGAGTAGCTCCGTGTATAGTGGACATTCAGGTGGTACCCATAAAACGAGACACAGTACACGTTCAAGTGGCACCAAGAAAAAGGGAGGTTTCATGAAACAGGTTCTGGCTAGCGTTTCAGGCAGAAGCTAATCATTGAATGATATTACGCTCGCTTCTTCATACTCGCCATTCCATCTCAGATGGCGAGTATGCGAATGTATGTCCCTAAAATTTGCTTCCTGTCAGGGGATCGCATACTATGAGATTAGCCTTATTTTTTAGCGATTTGTGATGTACATTTAGTTCATGTATTACGGAAGAATAACCCTGGGAGATATCGTCAAATACTCTCGTTATTTAATTTTGACCTGTACACTGCTTGCAGTGCAATGTTCGATGAGTGCGGAGCCTATAGATAATAGTGCGCCACTCAATACACATATGGGCATCGGCCAAAATTTTTTAAAACCCATTACTAGCTTATGTACGGACGAATCGGTTGCGTACTTTGATCTGCAAACTCATTCTCCCTCCATGCGCCAAGTAGCAGGGTTTTTAAGCGTTGGGTTCGGTTATCGTAATCAATTACTGCCTCAATGGATGTCAGGGTGCTATGTTGCTTATAATGGGTTATGGGATGCGGTGGGTAATACGAATTTAGTGAATGTCGGCGTAGAGGGTATGGCGCCGTGGCTACAAGTCAATATCAATACCTATATTTCATTGGACCGATGGTTAGGTCGAATCCAACGCGATGAATCTTTTTATTTGAGTAGCCGTGTCAAACAAGCCGTTGATTGTAAATTGACCTGGACCTTTTTTGAAAATATGACACCTTTTGTGGGTGGGTATTATATGGGGACTCAACAAAATCAGCACGCGATTATGGGCTATGCACTTGGTGTGCAGTACCAATTTGCTTCTTGGGTCAGTTTGGAAGCCAAATATACTGGCAGTGATATACATAACCACGTTTCATTCGGATTGCGTTTTGAAACCGGTCAAGTACCAACACGGGGTAGCGCCAAAAATAGCTTATGGAAACCCGTCGATCGTCATTTAGCGCCGCTTGTGCTATGGCCATCTGATAAGTTAGATAAAGTAGTGCAGAGTATGACATCTCCTTCTTACAACAGTACAGTGTTAGCTCATTCTAACCTCAGTACAGGAAGTTATGGCAGTAATGATAGTAAGTGGTGGGGGTGTGGTGGTCCCGGTCCCGATTCAGGTACTGATGAACAACCTGCTACATCACTACCGGGTACACCTTCTACGCAATCATTATTGAGCCCTCCGCCATTATTAAGCCCTCCGCTTGTACGAAGAGATGGGCTCGATAGTGATGTGAGTACGTGGCATCTTGGCCGAAAAAAAAATACAGCAACCCGAGAAGCAAGAGGAGGCGTAAAGGATAGGAGAAGAGGCGGTAGAGGGCGCGTGCAAGCGAGTGTAGACGCATGGGAAGAAAAAGGCGGCACCCAAACAGCAGACTATCCAAATACCAAACATCTTGTACCAGATGATCAAAACAAACCCGAACAAAGCGATCGCCATGTGAAAGGTTTAGGTATAACAACAGCAGAGCTACCGGCTGATGATAAGGGAAGTAAGCGGCGTATGCCGTCACCTGCTTACCCCCCAGAGGGTGTTGCAGAGTTGGCAGGAAATGAACCACGAGAAGGCGCCGACTCCCTTTCACCGCCTAAACCACCCGTCAACCCTCTGTCGCCGGAGATTGAGACCGGCGCATATAGATCTTCCTCTGTTCATTCAGACGATCAAAGCAGCGGTGATCAACCGTTAAAACCGTCAATCACACAAGCAGAATATCCAAGCCGTAGCGTGCTATCGCAAAAAGGTGAGGAAGGTCCTATGGATTCTATGTTTGAGGGAACCTCCGATCACAGCCAGGGTAAGAAGAAGCCATGTCCTATGGATTTTATGTTTGAGTAAACCTCCTAAATCTAAAGCACTCTATTGATGTAAAACGCTTGTTGCATAATGGTTACAACAAAGATATTGATTGAGAGGGCATAGATGCTCGATTTTTGAGTGATGACGTAATAAAATGAAATATTAGGGACAATTATAGTATGACTTTTCAGGATGAATGAGCAAAAATACAAGGTTTCTTTAGCCACTACACTGTGCTGTATGGCGTCAATCGCGCATGCCGCGGCTTCACCTTTTTCGGTCGATTGGTTGATTACAAAACCGCATTACTTGAGTTTAGGTATTACCAACCATGGAACACTCACGGATGTGATGTTGCCCCTGCAAATGACCAATCAATCATTATGGTATGGTAGTCTACAAACACGCACTTTATATACACAGCTGGGTTCTTTAATTAGCGTGGGTAGTGGTTACCGCTACCTAATGGCGCCGCAATGGATGCTCAGTGGTTATTTATATTGGGATGGTGCTAAACTGCCGGATGGCTTGGGATTGTATAGTAAATTAAACCCGGGCTTTGAGGTGCAATCGATTATTGGGGGCATTACAGTCAATGCCTATTTCCCGATTATGTTGCCCGGGACAGATTCCAGTCAATTAAAACATCAGACCCGACGTTATTTTCGAAAGCACCAAGAGCGGGAAACGCAGTATTTGGATCCTAATCATTGGGCTATCGACAGCCAATTATCCTTTGTATTGTTGTCAAAATTAAAGGCTTTAGTCGGAGGTTATTATACCCCCCAAACGGCGCAGTGGGCTAACCCGCGATTGTCTACAGATTCGGTTAAATCGCAACTTCAAGACAGAGCGGATAGTGTAACCGGTACCTTACCCGATCAATCGTCAAAACAAGATGTAATCAAAAATGTTAACGTGTTAGGCGGCGTGCTCGGTGTTGAATATGCCATCAATCCTGTGTTGAATATCAATTTAAAGCATAGCTATGATACATTCCAAGGTCATTATACGACATTCGGTGTTCGTTTTGAGCATCGTGCCCCACAAATGCAGCGCTTGTCTACAACGCTACTCTGGCAGCCGTCGAGCCGTTATGTTGGTCCAATTGCGATTAATAAAGAACGCGTGATACGTGACAATATTTATTTTGCAAAAGCCGGTGCATCGATCGTAGAGGGGGTTAACACCAGTGCCCAGATAGGTAACGGTGAGTACGAAAACCCCGCCATCTTAAATGCACCACAGATTTTAAATACACTTACCGAAAAGGCAAAATCACATAAGCTATCCAGCTATATTTATATTGCGAGTAGCTCAGATGACGAAGGAAATCGAATTCCGGCTAATATTAATGTATCTCATTTATATGCAAATCAATCGCTGTATGGAAGAAATGATGATTTTAGTGCGCTCAAACCTAATCAAATAAATGCAAGGCCAGTGTTGGCCGGTGTCTTAAAGTTGACCGAGGGAGAAAATGTTGTGTCTGATGTGACGTTTTGCCCTGATTTGGCGGGTCAACATCAATATCACATTGTGGGTGATAAGATGAGGCAGCAGGAAACCAGTTTGGCAATTGGTTATCAGGATTCAACAGTTGAGAATGTTTACATTACCAATGTCAATGTTACCGATATTATGAATTCCGGCCTTTCAGGATCCAATAAATTACCCGTAACGGGTGATGCCTCCAATGGTGTAAAACGAGTGGCTTCTACATTGTATTATGATACGAACGCTGCTATTTCGGGTGCCAATCATATTATCTTTAATAACTGGGTGAGTGACTTTGCAAAAATGGGTTTAGCAATCGAAGACGGACAAGATATCAGTATTTACAATAGTAATATTGGGGCGCAAGGGCTTAGATCAGTGGCGAAAGGTGTCTATACAAAGGGTGTGCGTAAGTTATATATCAAAAATTCCACGATAGAAGGGGGTGAATATGTGTTAAATGCGACAGCCGGTTCTGATATTGAACTATATTCATGTAAACAACGCCTGTTTTCAGACAGAAGATGTAAGACAGTAGCGCCATTGCATATCTTGGATTCCCGTGTATCCATATTGAAAGGTAATGAAATTTACGTTTCAGCTCAAAATGCTGACGAAATAGCGCTGGTTGTGGTTGAGAAAACGCCTATTGAAGGCAATAAGCAACATGCTGTAAAAAACCAGACTAGGTCGAAAGATGCTTATGCTACTAAGCAGAGCGTTGCGATAGAAGGTAGTGAATATGCGTTAAATGCTATAGATGATTTTGATATTGGACTATCTTCATGTAATCAGCGCGTTTCTTCAGACAGTGTGTGTAAAACAGCAGCGGCTATGGTTGAGGAAGCGCCCGTTGAGAATCATGATCAGCATGCTGTACAAAATGAAACTGAGTCCGAAAAACAGTATAGTTTTAAAGCTTCTTATACTATGATACGTTATATTATTCACTCTAGTTTTACGAGAACACATCCTAAATTATTCCGATTGTTGAGCAAGGGGCCCGTTGATCACATTAGTATAACGGATTGTAAATTTGACTCTGGTGGTTATGCGTTATCGCCTGTGTCTAAGGATTGGTTTGAGCAACGCGGTTGGCTTTACGAGAATAATAAAGATCAATATTATAGTGTCAAAAAACAACGCCGATCATTAGGACGCAAACCTAGTAACCCCGCTTTAGCAGCAAAAAGCCCAAGGTTATTAAGCCCAAAAAGTCCAAAGCAGGTGCTGCGTAAAACGCCTGTATCACCTAAGCCGATTGTTGTTCCTGAAATAGTTCAATCAAAATTGTTATCCAATGTATCGAGTTTAATTGCACAATATAATTGGAATGATTTGTCAGAAGCACAAAAAAATGAAACGATTTTTAGATTGCTGCCTTTACAAGATCAAAAAAAAGCGATCGATAATAGCCAGCTATCACCAGAACAAAAAATAGCAGCCCGTTATTATTTGATTTTTGAAGCGAGTGGTACAAAATTACCTGATCCTGATAATGCAACATTACTCAAACAAGACTTTTTATACGGCGATCCTCGCAATCCAAATAATGTTACTCCTAGATATAGAGCAGATATCAAGCTAAAAAATGCGATGTATGGCCCTGCAAGCCAAGAGGATAAGTTTAATTTTATTCGAAGTTTGCAATTCCCGAGGAATGCACAAGGTCAAAAGAGTTTTGATGGTTATTTTAGCCGTGAAGTTCTTGAGTTTGTGAATTGTGCGGAATTGGTTAAAGAATTAGAGGCTACAAACCCCGACAGTGTTCAAAGAGAGAAATTATTAGCAGGGTTAAACTTAGCACAATTCAATCTGGAACAGTTAATTGATGAAAATCAAATAAAATCAGAAATTAAACGAGTAAGCAAACGACATTCTACTGCTCGCGTCCAACAATCAAAGCGCCAATCACTTCCGCATTCATTAATCTCTGGGGCAAAACCTGAAAATGACCCTGAGCGTAATTTAAAAGGTTTAGCCATTAACGCTGGGGGCGATGCAACGATCACAGCAACTCACGATACGTCACAGCCGCCTGCTGTGATGCCCCAACCATTTCAAAATGGGGGTCAACCTGTGGGGTTGCCAGCGCATCCAGCGGTATTCAAAGGAAGAGGGCGATTTCCTATTGCGACTCCAACGAAAAAGCAGCAACCTATTAGAATGCCAACTCAGTCTAAGGTTGGGGCAGAGTTGGCCGGGCAGCAACCATTATCACCGAAAGAGCTTGCTGTAAAGCTGGAGAAATTACCCAATGACTTCAAAGCAGCATTTAGGAAAATAGAAGAAGGTAACGAAGCAGGATTAACTGATGCAGAGTGGCGCGCCTTTCGTCAAGGCATAACCAACCCAGAATATAACGATTTAGTGAAACGAATGTCATACGGCGCGGATGATCCTAAACGGCCTAGGATGCTGCGTAGAAGTGAATTGCCTGCTTCACCTGCTGAACCACCACAATCGATTAATGGCACATCATCAGTCAATAGTGCTGATCAAGATGCGAAAAGCACAACGGATCAATCCGTTACAACTAACACGAGTTATTCCACCCAAGCACCACAAGCTCGTCCTGTATTTTTGAAGACTGAAGGGGATGTGAGAGAAGCTGTGAGAAGGGATTTACAATCACCCCCTCCATACTCAGAAACATCTTCTAATGCGGATCTGCAGGTGCCGGGTAGTCCAAATGATTTTTTGCGTAGAAGCCAGCAACGTCCCGGTGTGCCACATAAATGGGAATTTCCCAGTGACCCAGCTAACCTTAGTTCGAAACAAAATAGAGCTTCAGGCACTCATAATGATGTATTGGGCGCTAGCCGACGCCATTCCGGCAGGGTAGGAGGGCGAAAACCGCCACCAAAACCTGTGGCGCCTAGAATAATATTGCCTGATGATTTCGACTTGTCTTCAGAGCTTTCAAGAAATAAAGAGCGACTACCCTATCCAGCCTCTCCCTCTGATAGTAATAGACGCTTGCCGCAGGAGCAGCCACGAAAAGGCAGGCCGGGAGACGCTCCTTATCCTAGCAGTCCGAATCCTGCGCAGTTAAAGAAGATGCCCAATGCAAAAGATAACACTTAATTGTAGTGACAACACAGGTTAAGGGGAAGTCATCGTAATGCGGCCCATTTTAACAGGTGTCATGTCATAGCGATCGGCCTGATAGGGGTTCGCATTATACGGTGTGCGTCCAAAAATCTCAGGTTGATCAAGTTGGGTAGGTTCTACAAAAGGTTCAATCGAAGGGATATTGGGTATTTGGGCCATAACATGCAATGTAGTTCATCCAAGCGGTTCATATAAGGCGGTAAGGGTAGCTGTTTCCAAGGCAGTTTTTTTATATAATATTCCATTATGCTATGAATACATATAATTTTTATAAGATAGTTTACAAATTCGGTCAATTCATGCTTGTATATTTATAGCATATAAATAATATACTGATATTGTGTATTTCAATGTAATGCCGGCGGCAAAGTAAGTTCACTTGCGAGTTAATTGAATTACAACTAAAATATCGGTTTCGTATTTAATGAATTACCTATTTGTTTTACATAGAGATTAAAATATTATGGCACTTACTGCTGAAGCCAAATCCAATTTATTAGCTCAATATCAACGTTTTGAAGGAGATACTGGCTCTCCTGAAGCACAAATTGCTTTATTATCAGCTGATATTAGCTTGCTGACCCAACATTTTAAACAACACGCGCATGATCATCATTCTAAACGCGGTTTATTAGCGAAAGTTAGCCGCCGTCATCGATTAATGCGTTATCTGAAAAATACAAAACGCGCTGATTATCAAGTATTGATTGAAAAACTAGGTTTACGTGATAAAGCCTAATCAGCCTTAGTTTTATAGCCTATATCGAATTTTCAAAGGAAATTAATGTGTCTAAACATCCTTCTATTGAGCACGTATCATTTGACTATGGTGCGCAATCCATCACATTAGAAACGGGCCAACTTGCGCAACAAGCGACAGCGGCTGTTTCGGTACGTGTAGGGGCAAGTGTAGTATTTGTGCCATTGGTGGCATTAAAAGAACAAAACCCAAATGCCGATTTTTTACCCTTATCTGTGCATTACCAAAAGCGTGATTATGCGAGCGGCCAGGTCCCGGGTAATTACTTTAGACGTGAAGGGCGCCCGAGTGAAGCTGAAACTTTAGTTTCCCGTTTGATTGACCGACCTTTACGGGCCTTGTTTCCAAAAGGTTTTTATAATGAAGTGCAAGTTTTACCGACTATCTTGTCAGTAGATCCTGCCATCAGAAGTGATATCCCCGCTATTTTGGGTGCTTCGACTGCATTAGCTTTATCGGGGTTACCTTGCCGTGGGCCATTAGCCGGTGCACGTGTGGGTTATATCGATGGCCAATTTGTTTTAAACCCTAGCCAAGAAGAAATCGCAAAATCGGATTTAGATTTGGTGTTAGCCGGTACTGAATCCGCTATTGTGATGGTAGAAGCCGAAGCGAATGCATTAGATCAAAACACCATGATTGATGCGTTGATGTTTGGTCATGAGCATATTAAAAAAGCAGTACGTGCAATTGCTGAATTAGCTGAAAAAGCAGGTAAGCCGAAATGGGAATGGCAAGCGGCTGATGCGGACATGGAGCTAGGTCAAAAAGTCACTGAGTGCGTAGAAGTGCGTCTCAAAGAAATCTACGACATTAAAGATAAATTAGCACGCAGAGAAAAACGCAGTGAAGTGCGTAAGCAACTAGTGGAAGCTTTTTCAAACGAAGAAATTGGTATTACTGCGAAAAACGTAGACACTCTATTTAGTCAAGTTGAATCAAATTGGATGCGTAATCAAGTGTTGTCTGGTAACGCCAGGTTAGATGGACGTGATACACGTACCATTCGCCCTATTACGATTGATATGGATTTATTGCCTTGTGTACATGGTTCCGCTTTATTTACCCGAGGTGAAACACAAGCATTAGTGACCACAACATTAGGTACTGAGCGCGATGCTCAAGTCATCGAAGGTTTAGATGGTGAACGTCGTGAAACCTTTATGTTGCATTATAATTTCCCTCCTTATTCCGTAGGCGAAGCCGGTCAAGTCGGTTCACCTAAACGTCGTGAAATTGGTCATGGTAATTTAGCAAAGCGTGCCATGAAAGCTGTATTACCTAATGAAACGGACTGTCCTTATGTGTTGCGTGTGGTGTCTGAAATCATGAGTTCTAATGGTTCCAGCTCTATGGCGACAGTTTGTGGTGCAAGCCTTGCATTAATGGATGCCGGTGTCCAGTTGAAAGGTCACGTTGCTGGTATTGCAATGGGCTTAGTCAAAGAAGGTAGCCGATTTGCGGTGCTGAGTGACATCTCAGGCGATGAAGATCATATTGGTGATATGGATCTTAAAGTAGCGGGTACACGAGAAGGCATTACTGCCTTACAAATGGACATTAAAACCGATGGTATTAGCCGCGAAATTTTATCTGCTGCAATTTCACAAGCAAGAGAAGGCTTAGACCATATTTTAGGTAAAATGGAAGCTGTTATCGCGAGTCCACGTGAAAAAGTGTCGCCTTATGCGCCACAAATTATGAATATGCAAATTCCGGTTGATAAAATCCAAGCTTTAATCGGCAAAGGAGGTGCGACGATTCGTGCCATTACAACCGAAACCGGTACGTTAATTGATATTTACCGTGAAACCGGTTTAATACGTATCTCTTCGCCCAATGCAGAAAATTGTCAGCGTGCGATAGAGCGTGTTAAAGAAATCACAGAAGAACCGGCCGAACTTGAAGTGGGGACAACCTATGAAGGTGTCATCGTCAAGTTAATTGAAATTGGTGCTTTTGTTTCG
>JAPDKQ010000171.1:0-31313 GCA_027569665.1 Aspergillus bridgeri | reverse complement strand
ATATTTTAATATAAAAGACTATTATCTATATAAAAAGCTAATATAAGCTGTATTAGACAATACTGGTGCATAATTTATAATCATTTTATACTAATTTTTATGCAAAAATTGGGTCGAATTGGGTTATTGTTAGACCGAGGTCTGGGATAGTGTGGACAACGTGTCGGGTACGCCGTGCGGGATCGTATTGGTAGGGGTGCGGTGACTATAGAACTAATTGCTGGTCTCCAGAACCCGTGGTTCTGAAGCCCCTTTTCCCTATGGGCGGGTCATGTGACCCAGACTACCCTACTGTTGAAGTGCGGAGATGACTAAGCAAGAAATCGTCGCCTTGCTTGACCAAACTGATCATGTAACACGATTAATATGAATCATATGGTATAAGATCATGCAATTCAGCTTATTTTATGTCGATCCTAAAGCCCCTAAGATTATATAAATATCGGCTTCTTTATTATGTAGTTAGAAAAAAAAACCTTTAATTTATTCGTTTAATATAGTCAATTCAATTACTTCATTCGATCATTTTAGTGGTCCAATCTATTCAGATCCTTAGTCATTCTACTTGCCAAGCCTTCGCCCTTCCACAGTTATGAGCCCGGTGACCCTCTAGGTCTAGGAATACGTCAATAAGGACCTCTCTAAGCAGTATCCCAGCGAATCGGAGAACCATGATTAGCGGAATCGATACGGATAGCGCCGTAAAGGTGAAAATCGTCCTTAACAGACCGGACGATTAGCATGATTAGATTAAGAAGATAGAGGCGTACATATATCGTCTTATAATATAGGATCACTTCGATCCTGATTAAGAGGAGTATCCAGAGGAGCCAGAACGCCCTAAGAATCTAACTAAATTCGATAATAAGTCCTATAGGAAATGGCAATACTAACTCTAGAATTAGAAGGATAAGACGAACACTATAGCGAAGATAGAGGAAGTAATTCGATCCTTTATACTAATCCAGGCGAGACCGATAATTAAAGACATGAAAAAGGGAGAGATGATTAAGGCGCTAAGAGAGTAATTTAAGCCGAGCGAGAGATATCTTAATAATAAAGCCCTTAAGCTATATAATATAATTAGCAGGAGATCCCCTAAGAAGGATAGGATAGAAATATAATTAGATAAATTTATCTTCGCATACGCAGCGATTAAGAAGCGAGGCCTTCTAGAAAGCCAGGATAGACACGTCAAACGGGTATTCTTGCAGGAGATTAGATCTGTATCGCCTATATTTAGTGATCTACAGTTACAGGTAGCTAATAATAATAAACGCGGAGATAAGACGTTCTACAAACTGCTCGCGCGATATAGAAGTTATCTTATAAGCCGGCAGTATTAGGAAATAAATAATTAATTCGTAATGGCTTTACTAAACGGCTAACTAGACGAGAAATTAAAAGAAGAAAAGAAGAATTTTCGAGATTACATATACGAAGAATCCTATAGATTCGCGAAATACGCATATCTTAATCTATTAAAAAGAACTACCTTATTTAAGATAGATAAAGCGATTATCAAAAAGATCAGAGACATAATATCACGGAAATCTAGATTTAGCATAATAATTAAGAATTATATTAATTAAAATTAGAAAAATAAATCGCCTTAGTCCTCTCACCACATAATAACGCTCGTATTTAACGCGGTAACTATCTTATCTCTTAAGAGTTACTTTATTCTCGATTCAGGAGCATCCACGCATATGTATAACGATATTTCACGTTTTAAATCGCTTAATAAAGATATAATAGGAGATCTCCGAGCAGGAGATTTAATTATTAAGATCCTAAGTACTGGAACTATTAGGATTCGTCCTAACTACGGAGGTGATAAAGGCGAGTAAACGATCATCTTAAAAGATATAACGTACGTTCCTGGCCTGTATACTAATATCCTAAGCGCCAGGAAGGTCTAATAAGTAGGATATAAATAAGATTTTAGAAATAATCATATCACAAGAAATGATAAGACCGTATTTCGCTTAAAGGACCACGCCATAGGATTATGGATTATTAAGAAACCGGAGGAATCGAGTGAGAACCTACACGTATATGTAATACCTATACAAGAAATAAAGAAATTAGTAAAACCGCTTATTTTAAAAAGAAGGACGGAGGATTAGCACCGCCGTATAGGTCACCTTTATTATAATATAATATAACGCCTATTTAAGACAGCTACAGGCGTTAAAATCACCGATTAGAATAACCGTAATAGAAACTAATAAATATACGAGATATGCAAGATCTCATAAACTCTATAATAAATATCTTAATACCTTAGGATAAAAGTAACTACACTATTTAAGAAGGTGTATTTCGATCTTATATAGATAAAACCTACGCTTAATAGAGATTAGTGGATCTCGTACTTTTACGACGAATTCTCGTATTCTCACGTAATAAGTACTCACCCGCGAAAGAATAACTATATTAACGCTATTAAAATCTTCGTTAACTAGAGAGAAAATCTCTTTAAGATACACGTTAAGTTTATAAAGAGTGACTAAGAGTAAACGCTCGGGAATAAGATCAAGCGTTTTAAGTAGCTTAAAAGGATCGTACACGAATATTTAGTAGTTAGAACTCTAAATTAAAACGGTCTAGTAAAGCGAGCAGGATCTATATTAATTCTTAAAGCGAGGAAGATAATCTTTAGAGTAAGATTACTTTAGGACTTATAACTATAGATCTTCGCATCTGTTACAGAAATAGCGAATTAAACACCTACTGCCAGCTTATAGTAGAAGATACTATTTAAATTATTTTATAAGAAAAAACTAGACCTCGCGACCTACTGTATAATTAGCTACATTACCTATACGAAGTAGGATTAAGATTAAAAGGATAAGATGGCTTCACACGCGTATCGCGGAATACTATTAGGACCAGTCGTATTAAATATCTGGTATATCTAGAACCCGAAGAAGCAGTTAATAGAGATTACTAGAGACGTGTAATTTAATAAAAACAGGTTTTATAATCTTAATAAGTTATTTCTTAAAGACCTATTTCGCGAGACTTCACCCATACTACTATCAGAGATTATAGTTCTACTGTAGAGAGAAGCGGATCTTTATTAGCCGAATAACTTGGACGATCTTATAGATAAAGATAGTTAGTAAGAAAATAATATTTCTGATAATTTGAATGATGTTCCTACCGCTCGAATTAATTAAGATCTAGCTAAGAAAGGATCCGCTGAAGCGAGCGAGTTAGATTAGTAATCTAATAAGAAAGTTAGATATTAGATAACTATCCCGGACCGTATGCGTACCGTAGGACCTCTAATATCTTAACCAATATCTTAAGGTCGTTAGAGAGAGGCAGAGGAATCACTATCTCGTATGCCAGGAGGATTTAATGATGAATTACCGCTTCTTACACCCGTATACCCGCGGCAAGAGACCCCAGATGATTTTCTAGCAAGATCTTTACAGGAAGCAGCAGGAGACACGCCTACTAGTACAGATAATCCTGATTCGCACACCTTATCAAGATCAGGGGGTGGAAGAGTAGGAGATAAAAGATTAAGAAGGCGAGAATCTTAGGATAATAGGATCAGTCTCGAGAATATCGTCCAAGGCAGGAAATCACGAAAAGTATGATTTAATCCGTAGTATATTATTTATTTAGTTATACAGGATCCCTTGATTATTGAAATAATAGATTAAGTAAAATACGCCTTTTTAAATACTATTAGTCTAGTAGAGAGTAATAAAAAATAATAATACTAAAACGATCTTCCTATACTACTAAGAACGTATACAGAAATACTATAGTATCTACTAAAAAGAGAATTTATCTCTGCTACTCGCATAGAGATAGGAAATCTTGAATTAATAGAAATATACGATTTTATATATAATAAAGAAACGAGAAATACACAGATCCTATCACTAAAATAGATTTTTATATATAAATTTAATAAAAACGGATAATTCCTAAAGATTAAGGCAAGAATCTATATACGCGGTAATCTAGAAGAAGACTTTATATCTAGTAATTATATAGTAACTGCGTCCGCGAAGGCATTCAGAGCAGTTATAATACTTATAGTAGTATTTAATCTTAATATAAATTAGCGTGACACTATAAACGTATTCCTGAACGTACCGCTTAATAAGATTATATATATAAGATATCCGGACGGCTTTAAAGTTAAAGGAAGAATTTAGAAGCTTAGAAAAATACTATATAAATTAAGAAAATTAGAACGCCTTTAGTAGAAGGATCTAGCAGTAATATTACTTAAATTTAGCCTTCTTCCTATTCTAGAGGAAGAATACCTCTATTCGAATGTCTATATAATTATTATTATATATATAGACGATATTATTATTATTAATCTATCTATGAAGACCGCACGCGAGATAACTAATTAATTTAAACACGTACTTACGAATAAATATAAATTGCGCGATATAGGAGAGGTAAAATAGTTCCTAGGAGTCAGGATTATACAGGATAGAGCTTAATAGAAGGTCTGGCTCTGTTAGGACGCTTATCTCGAGAATCTGGCTGCGAAATTCTATCTTAATAATCTAAATATCTAGCCAGCAACTTCCTATTTAAGCGTCTATGACTTATCCTTATACACAGACCAGGCGCCGCCTTAGAGGATTAAGGAATACGAGATAAAGATAGGATCGATCTAGTACCCTACTATGATTACCCGCGCTGACGTTACTTATATGGTAAGCTATTTATCTAAAGTACTAAAGAATCCGTCTCCGGACTATATCCTTGCTGCGAATCGAGTTATTTCCTATCTCTACGCTACGCGTTTTCTAGTGATCGAATACTCAGGATTTTAAAAGACTAAAGAAGTGGCCGTAATTATTTTAGATACAGCGTTTATAGATTAATATGACTGATCAAGCTCTACAGGGTTTATCTAGAAGCTATACGAAGGCCCCATTAAATAGAAATCAGGCAAGCAACGTGCAATTACTACTTCTACCACTAAAACAGAATATCTCACGCTTTCCGAAGCAGCAAAGGCAACATACTGGTAAAGAAGAGTTTTTAATACCATAGGATTTAACCCTAATCACGAACTAATCATACACTACGATAATTAACAGACTATTCGCTTAATCACCTTAGCAGATATTAAGCAGAGATCTAAACTACGCCACGTTAATATACACAGATCCTGACTCCGCCAGGAAGTCCAGCAGGGACGCCTACGCGTTACATGGGTCCCTACCAACGAGATAATTGCGGATAGTCTCACGAAGACACTCCCCGCTTAGAAACACCGCGAATTTGTCAGGATGCTTAACCTGGTTAATATCAAGGATCTCATCATCGCCTAAGAAGGCAACTAGGCCTCGCAAGGCGATGAGGGGGTATGTTAAAGTACGGAGATGACTAAGTAAGAAATCATCGCCTTGCTTAACCAAACTGATTATATAACACGATTAATATGAATCATATGGTATAAGATCATGCAATTCAGCTTATTTTATGTCGATCCTGAAGCCCCTAAGACTGTATAAATATCGGCTTCTTTATTATGTAGTTAGAAAAAAAAATCTTTAATTTATTCGTTTGATATAGTCAATTCAATTACTTCATTCGATCATTTTAGTGGTCCAATCTATTCGGATCCTTAGTCATTCTGCTTGCCAAGCCTTCGCCCTTCCACACCTACCAATTGAGCCCTACCCGCACTGCGGTCCAGAGGAGCGCAGTGCGGTAGGTGGTCATAACAGTTATATTGGGTTTTATTGGGGCCCCAACATTGGGTCCGGGTTGGGTTGGGTTTTGGGTCGAGATCTTCGACCCAAGTTGGGTTATGCGGAAGTCTAGTCGTGGCGAGGTCTATTCGTATCTGACCTATAATAAGATTCGTTTCTTTATTCTGAGGTTATAATATTATACTAAGTTCACTAAACCCTTTCTTCCAGCATTTGATCGATATAGATATACTAGTATTATCTAATAGCCTACAGGCTAGTGGCAGTATCGGCAAGATCATTCTCAACGGCCTGATTGAGTGCTCACAGTTCTTAATCACCGCTCTCACCCGCAAGGAGACTGAGGCCACCTTCTCTGCCAGCGTCACCGTCCACGAGACCGATTTCTCGGAATCTAATATTGAAGAAATCTTCAAGGGCAAAGACGCTGTGATTTCCACTGTTGGAGCTACCGGCTTCGCCGAGCAGAAGAAGCTCGTCGATGCGGCTATCCGCGCTGGAGTTAAGCGTTTTATTCCCTCTGAGTTTTCTGCTAGCAGCCAGAACGAGAACGTGGTGAAGCTGTTGCCTTTGTTTGGGTAGAAGACTGAGATACTGAACTACCTAAAGATAAAGGAGTCTGAGAGATTCAGCTGGACCGGTATTGTTCTATCGCTTTTGTTCGACTGGGTATATTCTCAATGCTTTGTCTGTGCAAGCCCGACAACGTGTCTAATGCTGGGTATAGGGCCTCGAGATCCAATTCCTTGGCTTTGATATAGCCAACCGCCAGGCCACGATCTGGGACGGGGGAAACAAAAAAATTACCCTTACCAATGAGCGTCAGCTTGCACGGGCTGTGGTCTCTACGCTCCAGCACCCCGAGGAAACCAAGAACCATTACCTCTTTATCGCATCGGTTGAGACCAACCACAGGGAGGTCCTCGCAGCTTTGGAGGAGGCCACTGATGCTAAGTGGGAGGTCACGGAGACAACTACGGGCGAGCAGGTGAATGGTGGCCTGCAGAAACTTGGAGCTGGTGATTTCAGCGGCGTATTTCCCTTGGTCCGCGCTATCTGTTTTGGTGACATGCCTGGTTTGAATTCGAACTATGTCCGAGATGAGAAGCTCGGAAATGATGTGCTGGGATTGAAGTTGGAAAGTGTCAAAGAAACCGTCGCGCGTATTGCCAAGAACTTGGGTTGAATAGTGAAAATCCTAGGCCATGCTAGGGAGTTCTCGTATCGCGGAAGAAAGAAGCGTTAATAAATTACTGTTCTAAGTCTAGATCTTAAAATAGTCCGATTTAGGTTCTAAAAGTTGGAACCTGACTCGGGTCATGGTTCTATCAGGTTCGACCCTAACTGTCAGGAACCTTCTAGGCATATTCCCGGGAACTTGCCGATAAGATTCCTTCCATGTGACTGCTTAACCAGGAATCTCCCGAATTATATCTAAGATCTACGGAGTGGATATTGAGCGGACTTGGACTTTTACAGATACTGCCGCAGCCTACTTTCATCTAAGGGATCTAAGTGCCTTACCTCAGTACTGCAGGCTGTCCCTTACAGTTACACACATGTTTGCTTTAGTAAAATCGTACCTATAGAAGACCGTTACAGTGATAAGGTGCGGTATCAGGAAGGAGACTGTGATATCTCTATCTATATTCAGGTTAATGCATACCTTCTGAGCGGAAACTGGGAAATAATTTATTGTTTCTATATCAGGAGGGAGGCTTGTATATCTCTTTCTATATCCGGGTTAATGCGTACTTCGCTCGCCCACGCTAGCTCCGGCGCATACATGCTCGCAGTCCATGGATCCCTGTGGTTATTATGACTGACTGGCCTGTTCTTCCGAAATTGAATTCCGCCTGGGTTCGTTTTACGGTCTTGTCCTCTTCGTGTCCCAATCGACTGATCCCGGTTGTGGCTGGTGTCGAATTAATTAGTTAATTAGTTCTGGAAGGACGCTCTACAGCGGTGCGTTGGTTCCTCCTTCCATTATTTCGCATTTTCCTACATTTTCGTCCTACGGGCTGATATGGAGTCTGTATTTTGCAGAGTCCACTGGACGTCTCTTGAACCTTAATGGGAGAGATCTCTGGTCCGGTGGAGCCGGAGCTTCACCTCAGCAAGTAGCTACGTATAGTTAACCGAAGGTCATTCATTGGAGATTTTACTGGTTTTCTGGCCCAGCTTTCCTTTTTTTTTTTTTTTCTCCCTTCTCTGCGTCGCATTTTCGTATGTCCTGTACATTCGAAACACACGCTCCGTAAGCCGCATTGTAGACTCTGCTGGTGAATACTTGATACCGTGGTGCGGTGGAGGCCTTCGAGTCACGGAGGGGACGCCCATGGAATGACCCAAACCTGAAACAAGGAGGGAGGATGATTGACGGTGTGAAACGTTCTACATCCTGCGTAGAACTTATTACTTCTATAATAGGAAGGAAACGCGTGTATCTCTATCTATATTCAGATTAATGCGTACCTCCTAAGCGGAAACTAGAAATAATTTATTATTTCTATATTAGAAAGAAGACTTATATATCTTTATCTATATTCAGGCTAATGTGTACCTCCTGCGCAGAACTTATTACTTCTATAATAGGAAGGAAACACGCGTATCTCTATCTATATTCGGGATGGTACATACCTCCTGGGCTCTGACACGAACGCAGGCCCGTAATATACATATTCAGAAATATTGAATATTGTGTGGGTACCGGCTATGCGCATAGATGTATTCCATCCCCGATGCCTTCGAGGTACGATGTAGGGGTACTAAGCCATCTACTTACTAATAAAAGTATTCTTAGTTTGTTCAAAAGTCAAAGTTCCTTCCAACTTCTTAGATGTAACACAACGCAACACAGCTCGTTGTTTACACAAATCAAGAAAGTATGCAGCTCAGCTAACGTCATATGATATGTTCCCATGTATGATCCGTACTCTGCTCACGGTGACTCATGGAGAAAGCCTAAACCCTGACCCCAGTAGTAACAGCATTTGACATTCTAGTACATGCAGCCGACGCCATAAAACACCCTAAAGTGTTATCTTTTAACAGAATATACTGAATAAGCCATGGACGTATCGTGATGCGTATTCTTTCTCGGACTAGTGCAAAATGTTTATGCTAAAGCGTCCCACGACAGGCTCAGTATATGTAAATGATGTAAAGAACTCAAACAGGGACAATGTAATGTGGTGATCACATTGCAGCATGTACCCTAATCAAGTATCAGTTGATGAATGGGTGGATTGTAAGCGGTCAAAATTGGGTCCGTCAAAGAAAGTCATTTCCGGCATCTGAACTCTTAAAAGGGTAGCAAAATGCCTGCACACCAGCTCTATCTTTGCTAGACCCTGCTAATCGACGTCCAGACGGAGGATCACAGTTCACAGTTCTAAAAGTGATATACGAACTTGTCTTAACACTTTGGCGCAAATCAAAATGAACAAAGCAACCATACCCATGGACCAGGGATACCAAGGAATTAAGTATGACGTAGTGATCATTGGCGCTGGTATCAGCGGCATCACTGCGCTCTATCATCTCCGCAAAATAGGCCTCCGCTGTCTAATCATAGAAAGAGGCGGCGATATTGGTGGCGTGTGGTATTGGAACCGGTACCCTGGGGCCCGGACCGATTCTGGGGTTCCCTCATATCTGGTGAATATCCCCGAATGTTGGCAAACTTGGGAATGGACCTCCGACTTCCCCAGTCATCTGGAGATGCGGCGATATATTGATCACTGCGATCGGCAGATTTGTATCAGAGAGCATGTACGATTCAATACTATGGTGACCGGGACACAGTTCGACCGAACCTCGAGAAAATGGGTGACTCTGTGTGCAGATGGAACACAGCTGCGAAGCAAGTACTTGGTTTTGGCCGTTGGGTGCACTTCTGCGCGACCCTCATTCATGGATAAGGATCTCAAACCCTTCCAAGGGGATGTGTACTTTCCTTGCGAGTGGCCTCATCACGACGTGAGCCCCGCCGGCAAAGATGTCGCCGTTATTGGTACCGGGTCCAGCGGTGTCCAGATTGTCCAGAACTGGGGCTCGCGCACAAAATCGCTTACCGTGTACCAACGGTCCTACAATACTGCCATTCCCATGTCATCTACACCTGTAGAGGCAATGAGAAAAGAATTTCCACCGGAGAACTATGGGGAATTTATCATGTCCCGACTGGAAACCCCTTCCGGCATTGTAGGCCGGAAAAAGTGCGATAAAGAGACAATGGAGGATACACCGGAAAACCGCAACAAATTCTATCAGTCCCTCTTCAATAAGGGCGACCTTAGCTATTGGCTCTGCTCATATAGAGATGTCACCTTGGATTCTACGGCGAATCGGCTAGCGTATGACTTTTGGGCAAAAACAACCCGAGAAAAGATCCGCAACCCACGGAAACGTGATATTCTGGCGCCGTTAGAACCAACCCATCCTTTCGGTGTCAAGCGACCGGCGCTAGACAACGGCTATTTCGAGCAATTTAATCGGGACAGCGTAGATGTGATCGATCTACGCACGAACCCTATCTCTCACTTTAATGCCGATGGGATTGTGACGATGGATGGTACACATCACCACCATGATATCATCATTCCAGCCATTGGATTTACAGCCGTGGCAGATAATGTTACGAGACTGGGAATCAAGGATCCAGATGGGACTCCAATTAGAGACCTCTGGGCCGATGAAGTTCGTACCCATCTTGGGATGATGCATCATAGCCTGCCCAACATGTTTATGCTCTGTGGACCGCAAGCACCGAGCGAACAAGTCAATGTGCCGACCTGTATAGATGTTCAAATCCAGTGGATCTCGCGCCTTATCCATACTATGGAAGAGAAGAAGCTGGATACCATTCGTCCCACGAAGGCAGCAATGGAATTTTGGAACGAAAAGGTGTATGGCGCTTTCAAGAGGGAGTTCTACAGTACGGTCACATGCCGGTATACGAAGGCGGGAAAGCCCTCTTATTATAACGGTGGTATTCCTCGATATATTGAAGCTTTGGAGAGTTCATATGCGTCTTGGGAGGACTTTGAGGTCACCTAGAGAGCTTGCTAGGGCTTTTCTGCGGACAATCATGCCGCAATTGCTGGGAACGTTGACACAGAATTCAGCGCGCTTCAGGCTATAATGTTTGATGATTAACTTTGGCACAACTTTAGAAAGTAATGGAATACTGGAATTAGCTACCACAGGAGGTAAACTGCGATACGTGGTTAACTTTCTGCAGGGAGGAGGAAAACTCTCTTCGAGGCTTGGTAGGCACATGATACATTCAACATACTCTCAGATTGGGCAGATGTAACAATTGTTCTAAGTCTGCTAAATGGTGGGGATATTGAGGTTTTGTATCTGACCAGGATTGCCAATAAAAAGAGAAGGAACTGTGGAGCAATATATCGTCTCTTGAGGATCTCCTGAACCTAGTTTTCTTAATATCTTTTAACATGGATGGCTCTAACGTTTAGAACGAGCTCCTGCCAAACTATGACTGCTTTCATATGCTTCATTTCTCCAGATGGATCCCACTGAAACATATCGTCTGCTGGCACAAGATCGAAGTTCCACAACAGGTGGCACATAATAAGACGTGACTCGAGGTGCGCTAGACTGTTTCATTGCCAGTTTGTCAGTCTATATTCAGGATAATACCAGTAGCAAAATATGAACGTACTACTTGCCAATGCATGCCCGAGCACCAAGTGAAAATGGCTGGGATGCGGCTCTTGCATCCCTTTCGTAAAGCTTGTGCCCATCCATCCACCTTTCAGGTATAAAACTATCAGGGTCCCGAAAGTTATTCGGATTATGCGTTGCACTCCATGAAGAAACGGACACAGTCACCTATATTTAGGGGTTGTTAGGTTTCCTCCCTGCTCCACCCACTGCAATAATCATATGATTTTGTGAGAACTCACCCCTCCCGGTACCCAATATCCGTCGATGGTGGCCCCGTCCTTTGGGACGATCCTTGGAAGCCCGATTGGGCCGGGCGGAAAGATACGTAAAGCCTCTTCGATACACGCATTTAGGAAGGGGAGGCTAGCTACAGATTTGGCGCAGATTTCATCTTCGTCCATGAAAGAACTGCGTATCTCGGTTGCAAGCCGGCTATAGGCGCTCTTATCCCTCAAAAGATGATAGGTAAGGGCAGACAAGAGGGATTGTATAGTTTCACTGCCAGCGAATCTATTGATACTGTCAGCCTTGGTACTCTATCTGGGAAAGAACACCATGTAGGGGGCGATAGGACTTAGCAGGGCACTGACATAAGAACGGCCGAGTTTACCAGGATTTCATCGGCCGTAATCTGGCCCCTGGCCTCCTGCTGCCGTAGAATATGGAACATGAGATCTTTATGACCAGTCCCCTGCTCTAATCGTCGCTTGGTTATATCCACACTGAGAGTGAGATGATTCTGCATCTGCTGCCTGAGCTTTGCGGGAGTAAACCAGGTGAGCAATCGGTGGAGGATCGTTCCACTTCCGGCGAAGCGGCGAATAGCTTGTTCGAAGGCGCTTGCTTTCATGGTGTGACTAATAATAGGGGCCCGGACAGAATTTCCTCCTATATTACATTAGATTAGCCTCCAATGGAGCGTCCTATTTCGCCTCACCGTTATCTAGGCATCCTAACGCTTCTCCCAAAATGACAGAGCTAATAATATCAAGGGCGGTTAACCGGTACCAGTGGGCAATATTAAATACTTCGCTTTGTTCTCCCACCAAGCGAATATTTTGAATCAGCCGTGAGACCTGTGTCTGGATCACGCTTTCTTGCTCTAGTATTGCCTTCGGTGTGAAAGCAGGGGCGATGGTACGGCGTAGACGGGCGTGGTTAACCTCGTCTGCCATGTTAATAGGGACGGCTCCGGGAAGCCCCCCAACGGCGCCGACATGGGTTGGACCTTTCTGCATCTTCTGGAGATAAATGTCTCTCCATGCGTTCACCGAATTAAAAGCTAGTTCGTTTGGACTGACCCGGACCACAGGCCCTGGGCTGGTCAGGACCAGCAGAAAGCAATCAACATAGTCAACATACCGAATTCGTCATGAAGAATCTTGACGTCCATCGGTCGTCTCGCCCGGAGGACCGATCTGATGGTAGGAATGGATGAGATGGCGTTGAGCTTTGGGCCGGGAAACTGTTTCAAAGCGTGGAATCTCAGGCGGTAGATGACGGTTCCTATAACCCACAACACTCCCTACTAGCTCATCAACATTTATTAGGATGGGAGAATGATCTGCGGAGCCATCGTACCAGCAGCACGATACATCTACCAACAAACACTGTTTCGTCGTACCTCTGCATCCTGCCAGATGAATTTTGACGAGAGGTGTATTGGAAGTTTGACAATCGGAAGACTTTCTAGTTCGACTAAGCTAAATATATACTAGGGACTTTATTCATTAAGTATATTAATTATCTAGCGGGCAAGTATTATATAATCTAGGATATTAAGAGTACGCATGGACGGATCTATTATTACTAAAAATATATTATATATCCTACTTAATCTTATTCTATCCTACTGCCTTCTATTATATAAAGTTTTAGTTATACTAATAGCTGGGTCCTTCCTCTCTAGGAACTCCGCAGTAATCATTATACGCTTTATTTCCGCTTTATCTCTCTCCCTCATAGAGTAGACGACAGGTGTATTAGAAGTTTGATAATCGGAAGAGTCTCTAATTCGAGTAAGATAAATGTATAGTAAAGACTTTACTAATTAAATATATGTTAATTATCTGGCGAGTAAGAACTTACGCAATCTAGGGTACTTAGGAATACGTATAGAAGGATCCATTTACTATTAGGAACGTACTACACACCCTGCTTGACCCTATCCTATCCTACTACCTCCTCTTACATGAAAGCTTTAGCCACGGTGATGGCCGGGTCCTTCCTCTCTAGGAACTCCGCAGCAATCATTATAGGCTTTATTTCCGCTCTGTCTCTCTCCCGCACAGAGTAGCCGGTCTATTAGAAGTAGCACAACATCTGCAGCAGTTATATTGAGTTTTCTTCAGCTTATTTGACCCTGGTATAGAGTTCCTGATTCTGATGGTCGTTGGATGATGGGTTACGCAGCTCAACAGGACTTTCCTGCTACTCTGCCCCTCCTCGGTAAATTGAATTTCGTATCTCGCAGCAAACCCAAAATCACTACGTTCGCTGAGAAAACCCACCATATTTGGAACAAGCACGTGTGGATCTCAAAAAGGGGAATACACTTGACTATACACAATCGCCTGGGGTTTATATAATCCCTCCCATCCCACCATCATGGTTGCTGGCCTGGCAAGACGTAATTAGTATAACGAATTACGCTAAATTCCTTCGTGTTTCCACTCCGAAACAATCTATTCCGTTGCTCTGAACGTCACCACCCACAATGAGTTCTGAGGCTGCATACACTATTCCTAGCCTAGTAGATGCTATGAATGAGGTCACGGCAGCCTACAACTCCTCCCTTCCCGACCTGGCTGCTTCACTTTCTCCAGACCTTTCCCAACTTGAGGTTGAGCGTCGGATTGTGGCAAAAGCTGCCAGAGAACTTTGGGCCGCGACGCAAGATCCAAGACAAGCTGTCCTTCAGCTAGGATTGCAGGGTCCATTGCTAGCGTGTATCCGAACAGCCATCACACTAGGTATATTTGATATGCTGCCGCGTAATGGCGAGGGTATCACAGCTACAGAGCTTCAAGCCAAAACAGGTGCAGATATAGCACTGATCGGTGAGTGTTCTGGTTCACCCATAAGTCTGACTACTACTGACAATTCTGAAAAGTTCGCATTATGAGGGCAATGACCTCCAGCAGGGTGGTTTTGGAATCGGGTGAAGAGAGATATGCGCAAACCCCTACATCGCTGGCCTTTCTGTCACCAGTATGCGGTTTATTTACTCACTTGTACGTTATAAGGTCCCAGCCTAATTCACTATCTATATGACCTCAATAAGGAGCTCCGCATTAACCAAGTCCCAAGGTTTGACGAGGGATTGCCAACTTCATGCAAGATTCCCGAATATCTAGCTACCACGGGCTACAAGAATCCGAATGAGATAGACATGACGGCTTTCCAATATGCCTTCCAGACACATCTCCCCTTTTTCGAGTGGCTTGGAATGCACCCAAAGCAGCGGGAAGCATATATTGGCGGTATGAATTCGAGTTATCGCGGTGGTAAGAGTGTGGGACTCGCATACCCATTCGATGTCGAATTAGCGGGTGGTTCAGAGAACGACGTCACCCTAGTTGATCTTGGTGGAAATGCGGGGCAGCTTCTAGGACAGATTAAGGAAAAGTTTTCCCAGTTGCCTGGACGGATGATCGTTCAGGATCGCGCAGAGACATTGAAGGCAGCTCATCCGAAACCGGGTATTGAGTATATGCCACATGACTTTTTCACACCGCAGCCCATCATTGGTAACCTCCATACAATCCCAATTTTCTACTCCATCTGCCTCGTGCTAACCCTTGTAAAGGTGCAAAAGCATACCATTTCCGCAGCATCTTCCACGATTGGTCAGACGAACTCTGTCGCAAGATTCTGCAAAACCTGATCCCTGCTATGACACCAGGACACTCGAAGCTGCTTATTTCCGACGCCGTCCTTCCCTCTGTTGACGCACCGCTCTATTGGGCACTTATGGATATCCAGATGATGGGAATATCAGGCCTGGAACGAACAGAGAAACAGTGGAGGACTTTGCTGGAGGGTGAAGGTCTACGAATTGAGAAAATTTGGACTACCAAAGCTAACGATGAGTTTGTTATTGAGGCTGTGCTGCCATGCTAAGATCGTTTCCTTTTGTTCCTCTATGGGAATCGAGAAGAGGGTAGGGGAAAATAACCCTATTCTCGGTTTGATATAGATGTTCTATTTCCTCACTTGACCTGCATGCAATATGACGGGGAAATAAATTTGAGTTTGGATTAATTCCAGATTTCGGGGTTTTATGATATTGAAATTTTTTTCGCTAACTGCTCAGCCAACGCTATTATTAATCTGCTTCATTATCTCCTGTTCAGAAACACCTATTCAAAACCAAGTTCACAGGCGCCGAAGGCCATAGTACAGTGTCTATATTTTGTTGAATACAGCTGGTAAAATAACAGTTAGTTATTATTTGTAACGGCTTCGCACCCTTAGGAGGTCTGCTATATAAGGCGATGGGCATATTAAGTACGCTGCACTTGATATTCTGTTCTTTTTCAGGCTCAGTGGTCAAGGCAACAGACCACCGCCTAACAGTGTGTATCCAGGTCTGTCCAAGTCTACACAAGTGACGTACCTACTTGTCAACCAGGCTCGTATATTACTTTCTGACTTTCGTCTATCAATTCTCGTTCTGTTGTAACAAATAACGAAATTCCAAGATATATTTTCCTATCATCCATTATGGTTTAAGATTACTGGAATGATTATCCGGAGTATATGGTCAAGAACTATGTGGCCAAAATTAGACTGAATAGCAACGCAACGAAAGATCCTTGCACTAGATATCACTAACAGTCCTATACTCAAAACAGGATAGGCATAAACTTGTGAATAAAATAGTGATTTATTGGTTGGTTAACAACCACGAGAGAGCTACCGAGTAGGCACCATCCGGGCCAATCCTCTCCAGCATCCTCCTCTACAAGAGCTGATTCCGCATATTAGGGCTGCATAGACTTCCTAAAAACCTTCTGTTGTGTGGAGAAAAATCACCTGAGCTGAAAAGGCTTAATCCCATTAGTTAAGGAGCTATTTCACTCTGCAACATGTTGTGACCGATAAGCCCGATATATGTCTGCGGCATCTTTATAGCCACCCTTCTTTAACACCGCGACCTTCAGCTTTTTCTTGGGAATAGCGTCTGTAGCAATGCTGTGCAATTCCATCAGCTCCTTCTTAAAGATGTTATTAATGGAATTCATTTCAGCGCCTATCTCAGGGTTAGC
This sequence comes from Aspergillus bridgeri, assembly GCA_027569665.1. Taxonomy (NCBI): domain Eukaryota; kingdom Fungi; phylum Ascomycota; class Eurotiomycetes; order Eurotiales; family Aspergillaceae; genus Aspergillus; species Aspergillus bridgeri. The sequence continues at coordinate 14,638 of JAPDKQ010000171.1, read as the reverse complement.
CTCTCCGTGACGGCCCACCAAAGACTCGATGAAATCGTCTATAATATGGAGCCACACAATACTGCGTCGGAGCTGCTTGTCACTGATATCGCCTGCGTGCCATTTTGTGGCTGCTTGGTTCATAAGAAAGTATGCTGTTGCAAGCGCATCATGACCACACTTAAGGTCTTCTTTAAGCTCAGATGTACTTGAACGATCCAATCTGTGGGCTCTTCTGCGTAACGTGTTTTCTACTTCTTCCACATTATCAATTTGATTAGCGAGTATCAACGGAATGAGGAAAGCACCTTCGATAAAGAAAAGGTACCTGCTACCCGGAGTAAAGCTCTGGAATGCCAGGCTATGTAGCCTGTATGCAGTTGAATGTTCAGTACTTTCCAGAAAGACATAGTCCGGGCTCATAAGTGAGGAGAGATGATCTATAATTTCCTTCACGCCATACGGGTTACTAACTATAACCTCACAGCGTGAGATTTCAAAGCTAGTCATTATAATGCTATGCCTGTCTTATTCTCAACGAGAACTCGGACGTTCCTTGGGTATATAGGAATAATATATGAAGGCTATACCTATACATTTATCCGTAGGTGAGGATATAGTATTGCGGTGATACCTGAATCACTATTTATAGTATTTTATAATAGCCGGTACGCTCGATGTTGGCGGTACCGTCCGTCAGAGCAGTGATAATTATTATCTTATATTGATGTCCAAACAATGCGAATAAAAATTAAGTTTTATCATCAGAGAACAGGCATAGCAAATTATACAGAGACAAAGAATACTTTATAAATACTTCTTTGATTCAAAGCATGGCTCTTTGCACCATAGTAAACAAAGACCTATCAGCATGCGACACCTTTATTAGCACATTACTCTAACTTAATGATTTTACCTAAATCAATCAAAGAATAAAGGTTCTGGTAGTGTATAACCGCTCTTGTTGGGGCGAATTAAATTTAAGAACAGGCCATGGACTATTCCTTTAATATTTTAGCATTATAGTAAAGGCTATTACCTATTGAAGGGACATTGGCCACTTATAGTAATAATGCTACTTCATGAAAGAGATGCGTCAAGGGGACAAATATAAGGCGTGGGTTATTATTAAAGCAATCCATCGGTATTTGATATAAGCTCTAGATAGAGACCCGAATAGAAAGCCAAATTACCCTCTCACGCCCTACGCAGGGCCAAATACGTGTGAAATCATCTTGAATAGTTAGCGGGAGCTGAATCCCAACTTTAGGCTCCCAACCTAGGTGCTGTGACATTTGAGCTGACGTTAAAGAGCTGTAAAGTAGACATTACTACATGCAGCTTCGGCTTCTAAAGGCAATGGATATATGCACTTAGACGCCAGGCCAACCTCTGCTAGGTGCTCTTCTCCGCCGGTATACTTCGCGGCTGCTTCCTGGAGTGTGATGGATTGGGCCACGGGTGAGACCAGGCGCCCCATGCGGTAGGTAGCCTGCCTCGGCGATGGTTTCTGCCAGATCTTTCCAGGAATGTCTTTGCGTCTCAGCGAAGTAGATGCCCTGACGTCCAGTTGGCATGGCCTTGCCCTTTAGGATAGTAACGAGGAGCTCGGACAGTTCAGCGAGATCGACAACGTGGGCATGGTCCCAAATTCCCGCCCCGTTCCCGACGTACTCGGCCTGTCCGGCGGCTACAGCCCCGTAAATCAGGGCGGGAATGTGAGGCCAGGAATGTGAAAGGACTTTTGGTTGAACAGCCCGGTGCCTTACCGTAAATAATGGGGGACTTCACAACCAAGGTCTTGATGGCTGCTTGCTCCCCACCATCGATGGCCTTGATATCTGTAGCGCGTTGTGCATACGACTCCAAAGATTCGCGCTGCTTCAAGTAGCTGTAGATGTCCTCCTGGTCTGAAAAGCTTCTGGACTCCAAGATTCGTTTGGTGACAGGCCGGTCACCTAGACTCGAGGTTCCGCTGACGTGAAGAAAATAATTGGAACTGCTATGTTCTTGGGCATCAGCAAGCCCCAGGATCAACGCTTCGGCCGCTGCATGGCTCATTGAATCTGAGGCGTGGATGATGATATCATAGTCATGAGCGTACGCCGGATGTCGTTGGTAACCTCCAGACCCTTAAATAGGATTGGATTAAGCCCCTTGCAAGCATAGACCTCAGCATGCTCCTGCTTCCGAATCAAAACGGAACTGGCCACGTTCTTAATATAAGGAATTACGGAGTCTAGTAGCTGCGTGAGTACAGTACCTCCGCTTGGTCAGGTTTGATGTCCACCTCGGGATAGAACCGGGAAAGAATTGCGTACGTATAGCCGGTCGCACCTGTGAGAAGAAGCTTGGTGAGCGCCATCTTGCTCCATGTCGGCCCCATTCTGCAGGACGTGGTTGGAATGGGTCGACGGTGACGATTGACTGCCGGGGTGGGTTACTTATACAGTACATGGCCGTCGGCGATAGGAACGGTTAATGTTGGGCTTCACGGCGCTCTGGATGAAGCATGGTTTCCGCAAATCGCGCAATGCACCCACTTAAACAGGTTATCGGCAGCCCGAGAGCTAATAGCTTACAGCTTTGCAGGCTCATCATGTTGACGGATCCTGTACGTAGACCTGGCCCCCACCCCGTGTCCAGAGTCCGCTGCCAACTAACCTTCAAGTAGGGCTGACACGGGGCGGCGGATGAATCAGCGATGACATCGCCACTGCGAGATGTCTGGGCGCCTAAGAGTCGGTGGAAGTGCCTGCCATTGGAAACATCAGACTGCATGAAGAAACGGTCCTAAATCTTAACAATACGGTAGGAGATGGGATGGCGTGTGTAAGGAGTCAGGAGATAATTCCGAGGGTGTTCCGCCGAGTAGAGCTGGAAGTGTGCCGGGTTACGGTGAATGGATAGGATTTGGAAGGAGCTGGTCATATTCGTGAATCGATATTAAGGAATATTAGCTCAGGTCGAGGAGATCGCCTGCCGTACATGTGGCCTGAAGATGATCGACTAATGCTCGGAAAGATGGGCCGCGATCCCCAGGTAAGATGTTGTCGTATGCGAGCCGCAAATCACGCATCAGAAGTTGGATAGATGTCTCATCTAAGGAAATATGGTTGATGAACAATGTAAGCAAGGCTCCGCCAGTCACGGTGCGTGCGATAGTTTCCTTTGGGCTCGGACTCCAAGGAGCCAAGGGTGGTTCGCCAATCATCGCTTGCAGGTAGGAAGGAATATCATGGGCAGCATTCTGGATGATGGAAACGGAGGGCTCGAAATCCTTGAGGACAACTTGCTCCACGAAGTCGGCCTCGGGAAAGGAGACGAGAACGGTTCGCAAGGTTGGATGCCGGAAAACGACTTGCGACCAGCCCTTCTGCAATCGTGAGAGATCAATCGGTTCGTCATTCTCGCCAGCTGTGTTAACCTCTATATTCCACTGTGTGTTATATCGACGCGGGTTTCGCAACTGGCTGAGCAGGATGCCACGCTGCATGGGCGTACATGGGTACAAGTCCTCCACGGAACCACAGCCAGGCGGAATCTCGCTAGCCACCCCATCCCGTTGCTTGGAAGCCCGATTGACAAGTGGGAGTTCAGACAAGGGGGATTCCACTTGCATCAGCTCTGCTTGGGGAGCCGCATTCCGTAATCGGTTCTCGCACTCTTCGATCCAGCGCCGGGGCCCATCCTGCTGTTTCAAGTGTCTATTGACGCTGGATTTAACGAGCAAAGACCCAACAATCACCACGCTGTTGACCTCCAAGAGCGCAAAACGTTGCATTCCAGGTCCGCCTGGCTGCCGTGTCGTCATCCCGATATCATCCAAGTCGAAAATCGCGTCTGGTTGGCTGGTGGATGTGATCGCACCATTGTGGTTGAAGGTGAGTTCGAAAAGACCCGCAGGGCCGAAGCGCCGACGCCCCTGCGGGTTCAAGTATCGAGAGGCAAAGTAGGCCCACCCATTACTCGGAACTTCTTGACGGTGTTCCCTGGTTCTCCGGAAGACCTCGGGGAGCGACTGACCAGGCTGAACGGACACCATGGCCGGCCATAGCGTTGTAAACCAGCCAACCGTGCGGGTCAAGTCAATGCCACGATCCCAAGGTTCGCGTCCATGGCCCTCTACAAATACGGTCGGAACAGGGCGATCACCGAACACGTCTGCGAAGGCATGCAGCAGACAACCATGAATGATCACTGGCAGCTGGGAGCGTGCTTTTGTTTGAATGATGTCGATCAGGGATGTGGTTGTTTGTGCATCGAGAGTGATAGTATATTCGACCCCATCCGCCAGAGTGTTCGAAATTCCGTCCAGGCGTCTGCCTCGTTGGCTGCAGCCTTCGGAAGGACCTGGTCAGGTGGTAGGTATTGTTTTGCGTAGGCTGTCTGGCTGGAGCACCAGTCCATGAACGAGATAGGGGGAACTGGGATTTGTCGGCCACGTAGTGAAACCTCAAGATCCTCGAGGATTATTGCCCATGACACAGTGTCCACGACGAGATGGTGAGCCACAACCGAGAGGTACTGCTGACGACTCTCCTCGACATACATAACGTCCACCACCAGCAATGGTCTTTTTTGAATGTTCAATTGTCTATGCGCAGCAGCTGTAATGGGTGGAATATCCTCTGCGTTATCCACTACCCATTCACGGAAATCGAAGCTCTCTTCTATTTCACTGGGGATTCGTTGATGTCATTGGCTTGCAAACTTCTGGAAGCGTGCTCTTAACATTCCGTGAGTTCGTAAGATATCATGAATTGCCTGCCGAACGGTGGAAGGATCAAGGGATTGCCTGACCCGCAGAGTAAGCCCCTGATTGAAACTATGGTCTCCGTCATGGTTGCGCTCAAAAAACGGTTGCTGAATTGGAGACAGACCAGCCCATTAGCTTTCATCCACAGGGATGGGTGGATGGCAGAAACAGTTACTGGTCAACCCCTCAATACTTTTGTGCTTCCATAGATCGGCCGCTGTCACTTGGAGTCTGATTGACTGACACTGCGCAGCAACCTGCATGCAGGTTATGGAGTCCCCGCCGATACTGAAGAAATTATCATGTATACTGATGTCGTCTGGCACCAGACGCAATACAGCAGCCCAAATGTTGCGGACCTGGTCCTGCAACTCAGTCGTTGGACTAACAATGGAGCGCCCTGCGCCTTGATATCCTCGCCTATGCTCCAAAGACAGTCTTGCAGCCTGCATTGCCAGCTGCTCCCGTCGATTGGCTTTTCCATTTGAGTTGAGTGGCACGCGTGAGATGGGAAGAAAAAGCGTCGGCACCATGTACGGGGGTAAGTGAAGGCGCAATTGAGCCTCGGTTTCCATAACAGATTCGGTAAATCGAGGGGAAGGTGCGAGAAACGCGAAATCTTGGCCTTGGTCTTGACTGAGTTGCGTGAGCTCCGTAGTTTCTTGAACAATGAATGCCAGGAGCTGAGGCTGGTGGCTATCACCGAACAGGATCACGTCGGCCACAACATCACTTGCACTAGGGAACGCCAGATGCCTCATGCATACATGAGGTCGGGTTATTGCGCGCGAGTGTACGGGGCTCCTTGCTTCGTGGTCAATGAGTACTGGCAGGCCTCGAGATCACGTCTGGATCAAACTCGATCAGATGATGCCTCACACCACGGGTCAACGTCGTTGGCTCCCTAGCGTGGCGGTTTCATTCCAGCTGCAGCGGCGTATTTTTTCAGGTCCTTTTCATGCAGAATGCTATGGGTGTAATCAATCTCTCTCGGCAGGCGTTCACACCGCTCCCTCAGGGCATGCAGCGACGCACCAGCTCATTCCTTGCCTCCTTCGGACCGGCCTGGCTGGTCCACTTTCCGGGTTCAGCACGACTTGTTCATGTTTCATCTCGTCATTAACACCTCCATCTGTTTATGTTTTCGATGTGGTCTCTGGTTGTAGTCAATTCCAACACCGCGCGGATCTTTCCCTCGGCCTCCCAGCAGCTTCTTTCCCTTCCCTTTTGCATGATGGCCTCTCGGCCGTTGGAATGGCAGCCGCTAGATGTTGCCGTGATTGGTGGTGGCATCGGTAAGGCTCGCGCCTCCTCATTCTTCTTTCAAGCCATTCACGGTCTCTTCCAGGAGGATTGGCGGCGGCCATATCGCTCTGACGGGCAGGCCATGCCGTCACGATCTATGGACGAGCAGACTATGCGGGCGAGGCCGGAGCATCCATCAACTGCGGCGCCAATGGCACCCAGTGGCTGGAATCTTGGAAGGTGGATATCCGCGTCGGCCGGCCGATCGTGATAGAGAAGTTGATCCGGCACAACCTCGAAACAGGAGAGGTCCAGGATGTCTACGACTTGTCTGATTACGCTCTGCGATGGAAATACGTGGGTTAAGATTCTAGTGCACGAGAGCCCGGCTAACGAAATTCAGCGTACTACAACTTCTACCCTGTCGACATGCATTCTATGTTGATGCAGGGCGCCACGGGTCCGGGGGACGGGCAGCCGGCGGTGCTGAAGTTGAATCACGTCTGTGAGTCCATTGACCATGAGACAGGGACTGTCAGGTTCCAGAATGCCACCAGCGCCCGTCATGATCTGGTTATTGGCGCCGACGGCGTCGGTGTGAGTCCCCCTTTCCTTTGGGCCTTGCTAGTTGTGATCCCTCCGGACAGATGTATGAATCGTTGATCATGAAGTCCACCGTACGGAGGTCCCTGGGGGTGAATCCTGATCGAAAAGCAGCCACGTCAACTTCGTATCACTGCGTGATGCCCACTGCCGAAGTTCGTCGGCTGGGCTTGCCGGACCTGTCTCTCAACAACGCGCTGGAGTACTGGGGCGGCCACGGACCGAACAACATCAGCTTCTCAGCCTGCCGCGACCGTGAAGTCCATTCCTCCTATACCTTCTTTGCCAAATCTCCCGGGGAGATGGCCGAGGAAGGCTGGAACTTTACGGGATCGCGCGAGCAACTGCTTGCGCCCTTCCCCAGGCTGGATCCTGTCCTGCGCTCCGTGCTAAACCACGCCAGGGATATCAAGCCCTGGCACCTCTACGTTCACAGGCCGTATCCACGGTGGCACCGCGGTCGTACCGGTATCCTGGGCGATACAGCACATCCCAGCTCCCCGATTAGAGTCAAGGGGCTTGTCAGGCCATCGAAGACGCTGCCTCTCTAGGCACTATCTTTGGTCCAGGCTATGCCTTTACCACAGACGTCGCCACGGGCCTGGGCCTGTACGAGCAAATCCGCAAACCTCGCGCCAGTCGTGTACAGGAAGCCAGTGTGCGAGCCCGTGAGAACCTGTCGGAGCGGATCGGCTTCTCCAGTCAGAAAAGTAGCAACCTATACAAAGTGGCCCACGAGGGCCAAAAATTGACAATTGAGGAGGTGAACGAGTACGTGGTGAAACATGCCTTTAAAGTTCCCAGAGTTCACAGTGTTAACGGTGCCTACAGGTACGATATGCACCGTCACATTGCGACGGAGGCTCCGATCAGATATCGCAGCCAACAGTGGCTGGGTCCAGAGACGCACGCGTTAAGGCCGAACGGGGCTGAGCGTCTGTCTCAACTCTGTGTACATGTGGAAGACGAACTATCCACTTAGAATATTTCAGTGGCAAATTCAGGAGGCTACGGAGTATTTCCTTACGATTTAACGGGTCCATATCGGTAAAGATCTATCGCCCTATCAGCCTAATCGTAAATAATAACACGTCCGGAATGGAGATGCTGCCTCGCATGAGTACGTGGTGTAGAATAATGACCCTTACTGTCACGGTAACATGGCTCATGCCAGAGGACGTCATTGACAAGCCAGAACTCTTCATATGGCGCATTATGGTATCTACAACGCCACGGTAGCCACGGTCCACCTGGCAGCCAGCTAGGATTGCTGTCCACGGTGAGTGGGGAGGCTGACATCTCATCTGGACGCGGTGATGTCCAATCTTATGGAAGTTCAATGGGAATACTAGACCCGACAGTGTCTCATCTTTGCAGGAGCTGATCCCTTCCGGTTCCAGGCTCTTCTTGGGCAGGGCGTCCGTCCCTTGCGTCGTGTGGCGCGTCACGGGGGAGCACAGAACGGCGATAACTCATTCACCGACTTCTCGGTGCTGCAGTGACATGTTTAGCGAGAAGCTCCTTGGTATAAAATTCAACCCGATTCGCAGTTGAAAGGTAGCTGTACAAAAGGCCTTCCCATCTTCCCATCAGATCACACCTCGTTGTTCTTCACGATGTATCATAGCGGTACGGTGACCACCCCTGCTGTATACCAGCTGCTGGCATCACCCAAGCGCTAAACAGTATCCCTAGCCATTTTGCTCGCCACGCACCACCATGAACCTAACAGGTACAGCGTGCAAGAGCTTCGGGGCGGCGGAAGCATCCCGCAAACCTCTCTGTCGCGCGATAAAACCCGCCGCCCGATCCAGGTCACGATCGATGCGTTTACGGTGATCCTCATCCCTGGCCCCTCGCGCCTGTTCGTACGGCCGGACTGAGCTAACAATGACCGCCAGGTGAGCGGCTGGGTCGATATTTTCACGTTCGAAACCATGATCGAGATAGAAGTATGCGGTATCCACCTGGGGGTGTTCCACGGTGTCGCCAGCCAAGCCCTGCAGATCAACCTGGATTTGCAACTGGTGGTCGGCAGTTTGAAACTAGAAATGAACGCCTTCGACGAGATTTGGGTCCACGTCGATACCCTACCGGGAGAGAAGGGAAAAGCGGTGGCCGCCTTGGATTGCAAACGATCTGTGATGGCACAGCATCTGGAGGTGCTACCTTGCGAGCCATGGGTTCCAGTCAAATAGAACAGGAGTAACGCTGGTTTAATTAGGCTGATATAGGCATAATCTCAGCTACACGGGCTTGCAGGGACTGGCAACCATCACCTACGGCACAAAGTCACCACCGCACGACTTCTGTTCGTCTCTGTAGTTCCCATACGAACCCTAACGGACTGTCTGCATCAAGCTTGTATTTTACTACTTGGCTGCCTATCCGATTGTTTACATTGGTAGTCTGCCCTTCGTAGGTATACTAGCAGGCATGCAGTTCGCCGCGGTGGGCACTATTCGCACATGTATCTCGTCTATAAGAAGAATAATCTATTAAATACCGTCTGCCTCCCCCCCCAAAAAGAATGACCGCCCCCTACGCACACGCTGTCGTTACGCCCCCGAGTCCAACACCTTCATGGAGCCACTATTCGGCGAGATGGCCTATACCAACCCCCATGCTAGGAACGAGGAGCCCAAAAAGAAAGTAATAGCGGGGCTGAGTATCGCCGTGCCCTTATCTGACAGTGGGTATCAACACTCCCTGGTGATGGTACAGAGGACGTTCAAGGTCTCTCTAGATACGGCAATGAGCGGATTTACCTCGTGTTTCGTCTAATCCACCTGATATGGCCTCTACAGATCAGTATGTAATATTTACTTCATGAGAAAAGGGAGCTCCAAGCAGCACTGTCCATATTCGTTCAGAGAGACCACCTCGCAAGTTATGCGGACAAATGTATCATTCGGTGTATTGGTCAAGGTCGGGGAAGGGATACCCTGGGTTATAACTCGCCACCCTCTACTCACCATAACCTATTCGAGCTGGTTGACAGACTTGCTACCTTACAATGCAGTACGCCTGTGGCTGTTATCCGGAGGTGGTAACCACTGTCCACGGGGTGGGATGCTTTGTTCTGACAACTTACCTTTGCCTCCACATCCTGGCGGTTTACGGTTCTTTCTTCTGTCCACGAACATCTACCAGTATATCACCTTTCGACGCGCTCTTGAGTAATTCGCCAGCCTTGCAAGCAGGAATGCAGGCTCTTCAGGACACAGCAATGAGCGTCGCGAGTCCTAGATGGGCGAACGTGAGACTTTGATGGCTCTCCTCCAATGTTTGCATTGCCGGTATTTACCTATTCTAGGTGATGGCTGTGCGAACTAACACATCCAATGATAGGGATTTCAAGTCTACTAAGCTTGAACAAGGTGCGAGAGACTCCATACTCAGCCCACAACGCGGCAGATCACCTTTGTTTGTACTCAGAAGTCTTTCTGGGCTAAGAGGGCTAAGAGCTCTATTTTTAACATTCATTGGAGCGAGGCAAATATCCGAGGAAGCTTTCTTGGGCTATGCGGCAGCGTCTAGGTGGTCTTGGCCTTTGTGAAGAGCCTCCGGTGTTTACTACACAGCGTGGAGTAGATGATCTCCTAGTGGCCTCGTACGACTTCTTATTCTTTATGATCGTACCAAAATCAACGGGTCCCAATGGATAAGGTTAATTTCAAACTGCCCTAAACTAAACCATCATCGCATCTACCATCACTTGACATTGTCCACAACACACATGATTCCACGATCCCTCCCTGCTGCCATTGGACAATGTCCTTCCGTCGCCTCTTCACATCGTTGTGTCACACATCGAATGATGTCCCATCACGCACGGCAGTTTATCACGCCGCTGTTCAAGTTCACGGGGATTACTGCATTGGGGTTACCGTCGAGATCGGCGTAGGTATGCTGCGCGGTCAAGGTGGCAATGGCCACGCCGTTGTTGTTAATGACACAGTTGATGGTCTGAGGGAACTGCGTCAGCTGCGCAGACGAGGCCAGGACGGTGCCTCCAGCGCCCACAGAGGTGCCACCGTAGAGCGCGCGAATGCTTCTGTCGGTGCCATCAGCCGCAAACTGGACGCCAGCATTGGCCCCAGACTGGTCGTTGGACAGAGAGACAGTCACTACCGGGGGGCTGCGCTCTTCGATGGGTGCAGCGTAAACGGAGGCCGCGAGGAGGGGAAAGACGACAGCAGTGAAGAACTTCATTGTAACTATGGTGAAAGCTCTAGTGTATGACAGAGTCTCGTAGGATAGAGGGAAGATATCTTCTCGAGATTCGAAAGCCTGGGTAAGCTGAGATGGCTGCGATGAAGCTGATGGACAGGAGGTTCTACCCAGGAGCGCAGGGACTGTATTTATACCCTTTTCTGTCTTCATTGAGAAGTAGAATCCCCGTGCAGACGTCCTGCCACTTCCCTGGCCTGGCTATTCTTGGAATCCCCATACCACACCTTCCTTAGGCATCTACACTCAGCCTCCTAGCTGGCCAAACAATTGGAAGCCAGGTCGCCGATGTATAGAGTCACCTTTCCCCTCTGAGACATGCAGTCGTGTACCAAGGATCCCGATGCGTGGAGCTCGTGTCCGCGGAGGCTTTCCAGTAATCCAAGGTTCCTTGGCAATGCACCTTCAGTCATATTCTGACAATACCGCGGGGATGGCGAGCCAATTGCATCATAACTTTAGGCCTGATCTGGATCGATGCTCGCCGTTCCACAGTTTCTGCCGGCTGGAGATAGCAGACCCTAAAGTGCTTGAGCCCACGGAGGGGATGTCTTGACCAACTCAGAGACGAGAGTCAATGTCTTACCGAGCAATTGGGCGCCCCATCAGCTGTCATTTAGGCTTGCCTGAATTGTAAGCCCTTTCAATATTGCGGTGGTTCATTGTTCCACAATACGGTGAGAGTACAATCCGAGGCGAATACCACGTAATCTGACATATCGACGCCGCGGGGCGCAGCTCAGCATCTACTTCTCGTGTTGGGCTGGTCCCACGCCTCGAGGCCCAAAACCGACATCGTATTCCACAAGTACTCCTGTCGGTCACCACTCCGATGCCTCCACGACCTCCAATCGGCCTTTACGTACTCGATACCTTGTCCTATCATTTTGTCTCTTTATAGTTCGCTTCGAGTAAAGCCCGGCGTTGCATCAGCCCTGCTATACATGTCTCAGTGGGTGATTGGGATAGCTCGTCTTGATGGGTGGGACCGGGGCGATGAAGTACGAAAGTATGTTCGTCTTTCGCCGTACACGGTTGCGGTCTTAAATACATGGCTATAAATGTAGCGCACATGGCCACTAACAACGCCATGTATCCAGATACCAATCGCTTCTGTGGTATGATCTATCGGTAGCGGCCTGAACGAGCACACGTCAAGGGCGCCATTTCTCAGACAGGCCAGTGCTCAACGCGCATGGAGGCCGGCGACGTAAAATGATGCTCCTACCTTTTAGGAATCATTAATGGTCAGCCGAGCCTGCCTTGGGGCATAAAGCTTTGGTGATACACGAGGAAAGACAGAAATCACCGGTGGTCAGTTGCCGAAGCAGAACGGGATCAGGCCACTCGTTCGTATTTCCCCCCATCCTAAGAGAGAGACATGCCGCTGGCGGTCTGACCTGCCAGTCTATTGACATTGCGAAGGTACATTTACTCGCCGTGTTAGTGAACCATGGTCTCAAGTCGGTTGTCATGCTGTACGAACCGCTTGAAGGTCATGAGAGAACTCTGAGTAGTAGCTTGAAATCGTAGAGTCAAGCAGCCAACGACTTTGGAGAGCCGGAATTCATCGTCGTATTAATGCCAAACAAGCTTCCAATCTATCCCCGGTATGACAGAGTCGTAACAAGCATAAAACACAGACAGAACGGCTTTGGCATGGCCTCGTCAGACTGAGCTTAGGTAGCATGGCGAGGGTGGGTTGTGTGGAAAGAGTTGCCATGCCGTCTGCCTTGGAGCCAATATTTATATCCTTTCTCCCTCTAGGCTACGGGCTACAATCTACGGTCGTGCAACCGAAATGCTTCGAATCCGTCCCGTCTAGAATAGCCTTGAGGGGGTTCATGCATGCCATCACCCACGGGCTGGCAGCCGGAGGGTTTTCCATGCAAGCACTTGAGCGGCTGATCACTCAGTGGAGAATTAGAATTCCGACCTTAAGCCGTCAACTCCCTTCTCGACCATATGAATATACAAACTGCGTTCAGTCTCTCTCGATGGGGGCATAGATGAGTAGTTGTTGACCGCTACGAAGGGGTTTCGTGACTGACAGCCACGCAATAGGCACCCAGATATCCAGCTATGTGCAGCACGCCAAGGACCTTCCATGTGTAACTGCCTCACCCGAGCTGACGCCGGACAATGCTTTCCTGGCTGCACGACCGTCGGGGGGGGGGGGTTTGGTTTTTGTCGCTTCCGGACCCAAGAATGTGGCTGCCCGGGATCCGAGGCAGCAGCCACCGGGGAGATAGCAAACATGGCAAACATGGCAAACATGGCAAACATGGCAAACAGAGCAAATGCACTAAACCTGGCAAATCGCAACCCGTTGGTTTCTTGTTGCATTGTTGAAGATCACGGAGACTTATCGATGTACATTATTGCTATCAACAATGCTTCCTAGAACACCATGCAGAGCCGCCCCCGCAGGTCCTTGCGCTGGTAGTGCTCATACATGTCGTTGATCTGCTCCACCCCGTAGGTCCGTTCAATACGGGTCTTGCATCCGTTCTGGGCGTGCAAGTTGACCATGTCCTGGCATTGCTCCGGCGTACAGATCAACCGCCCCCGGACGGTCTGTTCCTTGAAACTCAAAGCGAACGGGTCAACTTCCAAACTCGTGTCGGACGGCAATCCGACGTCCACCAGGGTCCGACCCTTCCGCAGGAATTGTTGGAAGAACCTGACCAGCTCGCAGGCTTCGGCGTTGATGACCACTCGATCCACTCCGGGGTTTGTGTCGTAGAGGGAGGACTGGAGTTCTTCGACGACACGTCGCCCGGCCTCCGGAGAACCGACGTCGATTGTTAGACCCAGCATGCCAACTAGCTTCTCGCACAGCTGGCGGCCCTGCCCCTTGCAGGCGTTGCAGTTGCCGCAGAATCCGTAGGTGTTGATGGAACCGACGCGATCGCCGACGTGGACGCCAAACTTCGCGGCATCCGACCCGGCCTTGAGGACCTCGCCGGCCGGCTCGTGGGATGCCACGAGCCCCGGTTTGGCCCCCGCGGAGGCATAGACCCCTTGCATGGCCTGTAAATCTGTGTGGCAGTAGCCCGCCGCGGCAATCTTCACCGGCACGTCGTTCGGGCCCAGATCTGCGGGCACGTCCACGTCGCGCACCTCGTAGCCATGGTTGAAGTCCTTGACAACGGCTGCGCGCATGGTGCGGGGGATTTGGTCGCTCATGATGAGTGTAAACTCGGGTTCAGACCCTCGATGCAATCGGTTCTAGGTACGCCTTAGCGGAGTGGTGTCGTCGTCGGTCACATCGTCACGCTTCATCGTTAATTTTATAGCCTCGATCGAATTCCAGGAGGATAACACCGGGGCACCATGATCGAATGGAAACGTCATATCGTCATACCCACGACCGCCGGTAGGTAAGCCGACCGTTCCTAGGCCTCACCATGCATTACGTCAATCTATGATCTCATTCCTGCTGCGGAAAGGAGGGGGCCAGCAATCAAAACTCACGGTGGAATATCCGGATGTGGTTCGCATGCCGGGATGTTGACATGGTCGAAGACCCTCGCCCTAGATTTTCTGGTTTTGTCGTAGAGTGGTAGAGTGGTTGGAGTTGATGGAGTTGATGGAGTCGTGGAGTTGCAGATGGTCTGCTCGGGCAGGCGGTGGCTGGATTCTGCCGAGACAGCAAACACAGCAAATACCACAAACACCGCAAACAAACCAAAAACACCTCGATTCTAAGCACCGTGCTTAGAACAGACTTACAAGAGCTCTTTCGAACACACAGACCCAGCTCTCATTCCGGGCACCCTGCCCTGGATCAGGGCCGTCCACCCACTGCCAGCTACA
>JAPDKQ010000170.1:0-31673 GCA_027569665.1 Aspergillus bridgeri | reverse complement strand
TGAACGCAAACATGCATGGGCTTCGAGGAGACAAGGCATATATATTTGGACATGTATAATAGACCAGTGATAGTTGCCCTTTCGGCTTAGCCGCCGGGCGTTAATAAATTGTGTGTGTGTGTGTGTTCCCCAGGGAGTTAGCCTTAGTACTATGATTGTAAAGAGAAACAGTGATTATTTCTTTATTTTAGTTTATTTAATCTGTTTGTTCCTACAAAGGCTGTTTTACGCCCTAGTAACTATGTTGGACCAGAGATTCTGAAGTGGCAGCACAAATGATACAAATCAAAAAATGTATGCCCACGTTCCAGATGCAGAGCACGTGTCACCTTCGTATAAAATCCCATAAGTAGTCGATTCATCATCGTACAAAACACCAGAAATCGGCTAGACGACTTGGTTCGCGACAGATCCGACATTGGCGCCCCAAACGAGTTTGTCCAGCACTACAAAAAGAAGAACAACGTGTTTTGGATACTCTGTACACCAACAGCAATGGTAGAGTAGATCTCCGTCCAGGATCGACCATAGATGTGCCCTCGGGCTGCCTTATGGACCAGTGACCAGTCGGGTATCGCCGGAATGCGATAGGGCAATCCTCGAACGTGTCACAACCACTACAACGGGCTCCCAGCCGCCAATCTGCAATCTACTCTGGGGATATCCCTACAAGGCTCTCTGCAAAGTCTAATTAAACAGAATGAAAGTCCTCGCATGAGACTTGAGAACTCTGTGTCAAATTCGCTCTATCACATACCGTGGCAACGAAGGCATCATACGGAGTCGAATCCATGCAATGCTACCAGACAGATTATCCAGACTTGCGCCCTGTTTGGCCACGCCCCCCGCGAACCAAGTAACCAACTCTTGGGCACGCGAGCGGAGAGGCGACTAGAGACTCCTAGTGGGATTCTCGTATTATCGGCGGTGGACCTGAGGCTGTCCGCGGATTCGTCCATCCGCCTGCAACGGCTTGGCATGGAGAGGAAAACCTTGGCCCCGAATGCCCATCATGGGCGAGCCAATGCACGTGTTGCGTTGCTTATCGCTGTTACTGGTTGAAGTGCCGGGGAAACTGGACCTGGAACTTCCCACTAACACAGCCCATCATCTTGGCTGGTTTCTGGGCAGCGGGCTGGAATCACTTAAAAATCTTGATCTCCCCCCGCTGCGATCAGAATGAGTCCGTAGTCTGTATTCTCCTCTCTGGACAAGTTGCTCTGGACGGTTTTTCTCCTGAGACAGGAAAAGAATTGCCTATGACAGACGAAAAACAGCGTGACAGCCCCGGGGGCTCTCCCGCTGGGGTCCCCGGCTCCCCGTTGAGCCACCCGGCCCACACCCTCCCTTACGAAGTGGTGATCAAGGAATTGGACACTCGCATTGACGAGGGTCTGAGCAATGAGGAAGCTCAACGTCGTCTTCAGCAGTATGGTCCCAACAAGTTGGAGGAAGGCGACGGCGTGTCTGTCATCAAGATCCTCGTGCGCCAGGTCGCCAACGCAATGATGCTAGTTAAGGGGCCCACTTTCCTGCGTTCTGAATTCCCAATATCATAAGAACTCCCAGAATCTGATCCAATTCGTCGTTGCAGGTGCTCCTGCTGGCCATGGCTGTCAGTTTTGGAATCAAGTCCTGGATTGAGGGCGGCGTGATCTGCGCCGTCATCGTCCTGAACATCGTCGTCGGCTTCTTTCAGGAATACGCCGCGGAAAAGACCATGGAGTCTTTGCATTCGTTGAGCTCGCCCACGGGAATCGTTTCTCGGGGCGGGCATACCTTCTCTGTCCCTTCGACTGATATCGTCCCTGGCGATATGGTCGAACTGAAGACTGGTGATACTGTCCCGGCTGATCTCAGGTAAGTCCCCTCTGAGACCCGGCTTTGGGGGTCTCCTTGGCAATAGAAACAAAGAGCAATGCTGACTGTATGACTAGATTGGTCGAGGCAGTCAATTTCGATACGGATGAAGCACTCCTTACTGGAGAATCGCTCCCGGTGACCAAAGAATCTGACTCCACGTTCAAGGAGGACACAGGTCCCGGAGATCGTCTCAATATTGCCTACAGCTCGAGTACTGTGACCAGAGGCCGCGCCCGTGGTGTGGTCATTGGCACAGGCATGTCTACCGAGATTGGCTCTATTGCCGCTGCCCTGCGTGCCAGCAACAGTAAAAAGCGTCAAGTCAAGCGTGGCCCTAACGGCGAGACCAAGAAGAGATGGTATGTCCAGGCTTGGACTCTGACCGGCACAGACGCCGTCGGCCGTTTCCTTGGTGTCAACGTCGGTACTCCGCTGCAAAGGAAGCTTTCCAAGTTGGCGATCTTGTTATTTGGAGTTGCCGTGCTCTTTGCCATCGTTGTCATGGCGGCCAATCTGTTTAGTAGTAATAACGAGGTCATCCTGTATGCTGTCGGAACCGGACTCAGTATGATTCCTGCCTGTTTGGTCGTCGTCTTGACCATTACTATGGCCGTCGGGACTAAACGGATGGTCGAGCGAAACGTGATTGTCCGCAAACTGGATTCCCTCGAGGCTTTGGGAGCAGTCACGGACATCTGCTCCGATAAGACTGGCACGTTGACTCAGGGTAAAATGGTCGTGAAGAAAGCATGGATCCCTTCTCGGGGAACATACTCGGTCGGAACCTCCAACGAGCCTTTCAACCCCACGGTTGGTGACGTGACTTTCACACCCTTGTCTCCCATGAAATTCGAAGATGAAAAGGAAGGCCCTCCTGCAGAGAGCGTGGAGGGTCTTGTCGCCGGAAATCGCCAGCTCGAGGACTTCTTGGACGTGGCGTCCATGGCCAACCTCTCGCATGTCTACAAGTCCGAGGAGGGAGAATGGAGCGCGCGTGGAGAACCGACTGAGATCGCCATCGAGGTGTTCGCTTCGCGATTCAACTGGAACCGGGACCGTTGGACCAAGGGCCAAGGTGCTATTTGGCATCAGAAGGCGGAATTCCCCTTCGACTCGACCGTTAAGAAGATGTCCGTCATCTTCACCAAGGTTACCCCCGAGGAAGAACGGCAGATGGTCTTCACAAAGGGTGCAGTTGAGCGCATTGTCGACGCCTGTACCACTGTGATCTGGGATCAAGACTCGTCTACTGCGGTGCCCATGACCGACGAACTCCGCAATCAAATCTTCCAGAACATGGAGGAGCTTGCGAAACTGGGTCTTCGGGTTTTGGCTCTTGCTCACCGGCCGTATGTCGAAGAGGCTCGGCTTCTTGAAGGCTCCGAACTTGAACGCGATGAGATCGAGAAGGATCTTTGCTTCCTGGGCCTCATCGGTCTGTATGATCCACCCCGTCCGGAGACTGCGGCGTCTATCCAAGCCTGTTTCCAAGCTGGAATCGAGGTGCATATGGTCACCGGCGATCATCCCGGCACCGCTAAGGCCATTGCACAGCAGGTTGGAATCGTTCCATCCGATCTCACCACGGTTGCTGCTGACGTTGCCGACGCGATGGTCATGACTGCGGGCGAGTTTGACAAGCTCACCGACGACCAGGTGGACGCCCTTCCTACCCTACCTCTCGTCATCGCACGGTGCGCACCCCAGACCAAAGTCCGCATGATCGATGCCCTGCATCGACGTGGACGCTTCGCAGCCATGACTGGTGACGGCGTCAATGACTCGCCCTCCCTTAAACATGCGGATGTCGGAATCGCGATGGGCCAAGCCGGATCGGACGTGGCCAAGGACGCTTCGGACATCATCCTCACGGACGATAACTTCGCATCCATCCTGAACGCGGTGGAAGAAGGCCGTCGGATCTTCGACAACATCCAGAAGTTCGTCCTCCACTTGCTCGCCGAGAACATCGCGCAGGCATGCACCCTCTTGATCGGCTTGGCCTTCAAAGACAAAGACGGCCAGTCCGTGTTCCCTCTCGCCCCCGTTGAAATCCTCTGGATCATCATGATCACCTCCGGCATGCCCGACATGGGACTCGGAATGGAGGTCGCTGCGCCGGACATCATGGACCGACCCCCGCAAACCAAGCAGGGCATCTTCACCTGGGAAGTGATCATCGACACGCTGGTCTACGGACTCTGGACAGCCGCGCTCTGCCTTTCAGCCTTCTCCATTCGCATGTGGGGATTCGGCGACGGCAATCTCGGCCGCGGCTGCAATCGCGAATACTCAGATGAATGCGAGCTGGTGTTCCGGGCTCGCGCCACAACCTTCGTGTGCCTGACGTGGTTCGCGCTCTTCCTGGCCTGGGAGATGGTGAACATGCGACGATCGTTCTTCCGCATGCAGCCCAAGTCCACGAAGTACTTCACGCAGTGGATGCACGACGTGTGGCGGAACCAGTTCCTCTTCTGGTCCATCATGGCCGGATGGATCACCATCTTCCCCATCATCTACATCCCCGTCATCAACCACGTCGTGTTCAAACATACCGTCATCTCGTGGGAATGGGGCATCGTCTTCGTCGAGGCTATTCTCTTCTTCATGGGCGTCGAGGCCTGGAAGTTCGCGAAGCGCGTCTTCTTCCGTCACAGAATGGGTAAACAGTCGTCCGATCGCGTCGAGGGTGATTCTCACATGCTTCCTTAACCATGGCTTCCCCTGATCCGGGATTATGGGTCAGGGTGATATCATTGCTTTTGGGTATAGGGAATCGCGATCTGGGAACCGACTAATTGGTAATTTGGACTTTTGTTTTGCTTTTTTTGCATTGAAGGGGATAGAAGATAGGCGGTGCGTATGTTTTTTTTTGATTTTATAGTCACTCGTTTGCCACGGTGCCTGGCAATTGGCACCAAAAGATAGTGTTGGGTAGTGTGTTGAGTAAGTGCAGTACCAGATGCCAGAAAATATCTAACTAGATAGATGATAGTAGTAAAAGCAATAGCGGATGCAAATAAGAAATCAAGAAAATCAAACATTTCTTCTCGTTACTCATGGTACTTCAGGACGTTTCGAACCGAGTATGTATGCGGTAAAAGGTTTTACGCCGTCCAAAAGCAACTGTCCTCGGTTTGCCAAAAAAAAAACATTCAGTAGGAGAGCGCAGGTATACAGCTCAAAGAGGCTCAGGATCTAATGCCAGAAGGTTAGCATTCGGTGGGTAATTAGTGTCCTCATTGCCACCGACCCTGCACAAGCGTTTGAACCCATTCAACATCATTGATCAGCATTATATATTTCACAACCCATGCGACTCATTCATACTGTCTAGCTTCAGCTTTTGTAAAGACATAAACGCCCGCTTCCCCCATTGCTCGAACTCGCTCATATTCGACGGGTTCATCGCGCGGACATTGTTCACCGCCACCTCGATCTCCTTCATTACTAGTTCGCGCTTTCTCGACACAATCCGGTCGTCCACATCCATTATATAATCCAGCTTTACTTCTCGGGCCTTCACACAAGCCAGCACGAGCTTGATCTCAGCGACCTTGGTCATATCTTTCGATAACTGGGCCTTCTCGAGCGCTTGTAGCCCATACCCATGAGCTTGATGCAGATGCTGAGCTTGCTTCGGTCGCGGAAACGGGCGATAGTAGCTGATTTCGGTTTCGATGAACATCATCTTCGAGTACACGTACGTTTGTCGATCGAAATCGTTGGCATGGAGTAGCTCGGACGCGCGGAGGAAATACCAGAGGGCCTTTTCTCGATCGCGGATGAACGTTGATAGGACGCGGCGTTTGAAATATTCGTTGCCTTTGCGTATACATTCTGTGTCTTTTCAAGTCAGCCCGGGAGTCTCAATAGAAGTACATAGGTAAAGTCTGCAACTGACATTTCCGCTCGTTGATCGTCACGACGTAGCTTCTCAATGCCCCGGATAGGGCTCGGAAGCCGAATTTCCGCTCGCTCTTGAGTCGCACCATATCCCGATGGTTGGCGTCAATCGTCTCTACGGTTTCAAGTTCGTAGTCGACCCGGGAGGAGAAGTTGTCCACTACCTACGCCATTTCCTACGTCAGTTCCGAGAAACGATATATTGCGAAGCAATGGTTTACCTTTCCACAGAATCCCTTCACCCCAGCGAGCCCCTGTCCTTCTTGGAACGTGTGTATCCGGAGTCGACCCTCGCGGAGGATCTTTCTGAAGTCATACTGGATCCGTTCGAGGACCTGAGAGTCGACTTCTAGGTTTTGGAGTAAAGTCGGATTCGCATTCTGCAACGCGGCAGTAACCAGATTCCGGGCCAATCTACCCCAGGCAGCTGCTTCAGTTGCTCGGTGCGGCGTGCCACAGAACACGACCGTGTCGAAACGTCGGTATAGCGATTGGTATTTCGGGTCGAGGCTCGTCTTGCATCGTTGAATCGCCTCGAGGCCTTGTCAATTTCCCTGTACGTCATAATAAACCAACTGAGACTTACCACTTTCACAACCATGCCACCCAAGCCATGCGCGACAAATATAATTGGATTCTGCAAGGCCGGTTGGTTAAGCTTAAGCCGACAAATCCAGAAACATATAAGCGAACCGGATAGCGCACCTTACTATCCATCGCCCGCTCCAATCTCACCATTAGGTCAGTTCCATGATGCAGGAGGCTATTCTGGTTGGTCGCCGTGAAGACGCCCCCCACGACATTGGCCTCATAGCCGTACGTAAAGATCCTGGCGTTGGGAATGACAAACGGGAGAAGATCAGCGGGCCAGAAGACCCCTGTCGCGCCTCGGCTATTAGTATGATTATTACTGCGACCACCAACGCTGTTGTGCAAGGGTAGTGATTTCGACCAGAACCCGCTGAACACAGCCGATAATCTTGCCGAGTGTCTCTCTGTGCCACCAGCCCCGGGTCGGGATGACTTAGTATATTCCCACGTTCGTCTGGGATGGCCGCGGAGGCCGTGAACGAAGACGATGCTTTCAGGTGATCCGTCAGCCTTGCGATAGGGTAGGGTAAGCTGTCGCACGAGCGCGGGGAAAGATCAGTCAGTCACGTACTTGACTGCGGGATCTGCCAATTGTCCGTTTACTCCTCTGCCATCGTAGATGAGGGATGCGCCGATGCGGTCAACGGTGTAATGATGGGCCCCGTTGGCCATCGTTTTATTTGGGGAGATGCAGGAGGATGCATTCTGCGAGAGGGAGGAGAGTAAGATGAACGCGATCGGCTTTTGTTAGGTATTATCCCCCGCATTAGCGTCCAGGATGTGTTTCGTAAAAAGTAAAAACTAACCAGAACAGCTGCAGCCTCAGCTTATGGATGGGGTGACACTATTAATCTCCCTTATGTAGGCAGGATTTGTACAAGATTTCCATCAATAGCCCGGATGGTCTAGTGGTATGATTCGCGCTTAGGGCCCACCCTAGCATGTTTGCGCGAGGTCCCCGGTTCGATCCCGGGTTCGGGCCTTCTTTTTTCTTTTCTTTTTTTTTTTTAAATTTATTTATTCATTCCCTTTCATCAATTACAATTTATTTATGGTTGATGTTATTTTGATGGCAGAAATGAGAATTAATTAATGAACTCAAAAATCACCTATACCTATCTATTATTTATTTATATCTATAATAGGACTGGTATACGGCCCTGGACTCTTCTTCATTTCTGATACCATCAACAATCCCGATTGACCTTACCGAGTCAATCAAATTGAAAGATACGTACGATTTGCAAGGATTCACTATCAGAATCAGTAGGAAGTTGCAACAAAAAAGCAAATGGCTACTAGACAAAAAGATTAATCTTGACCTGGCCTTAGCATCTCTGGAAAAGTTCGACGTCGAAAGATATCTGCTCTAGACAGCATCGCGTGCCTGTGTCTAAATAGATAAAACTCCAGAGTGATATCCCAGAACTCGGATAAAGCTCATCATACATATCAAACATATCCGGCTGATTGACCCACCCAGTCTCACCGGATAACAAGCTGCATATGTACCACGTTTATCCGACACTAACGAGCCCTTCAAAAACAATCACCCTCTCAGTGACAACATCTCATCATCCATATGCTCGGATAAAGTAGAGACACCAAACTGGCTCATTTATACAAAATTACCCTCGAATCAATCCCCTGAATTGATACAGCCAAGCCGACCGAATGGTCTTGGCCCGGTCGAGCTACAACAAGCTTCAGGTCACCCCGCATCGCTTGCCTGCTTCCCCGTGGGGAAGCCCATGCGTTTGTTTAACATATCGTGGATAGGATGAGAAGCTTTTCCGATGGGCTTGACCTTGTGGGGAGGTTATATTATGTGGGACTTGGGATGCGGAGGGTTGGACTGGCTTGTGTTCAATATTGATACAAGGCTTAACTGGCAGTATGGACACAAAGTCGAATGACGTGGCGAAGCGAGGAGAGGAGCATATTGAGCATGTCAAACAGAACGATGAGCCGTTGAAACCAACGGCACAGTATGATCGGTTCGGGTTGGCGAAGAAGACGGATCCAAGAGAAATTTCGCTGGTGAGGAAGATTGATATCTACATCATGGTATACCCGCTTTAACACAGCATCTTTATGAGAAACTAATATGGTGCTAGCCCATTCTCTGGCTCATGTACTTCCTTAACTTCCTCGACCGAAATGTCATGGTCAATGGAAAACTCAACAGTCTATCGAAGGACCTTAATTTGCAAGGAACGCAATACAACGCTTGCGCTAGCATTCTCTTCGTTGGGTAGGATCCCATCATTCATCTATCTTCCTTGTAACTAGCAATCTACGTAGATATCTCCTTGGCCAAGTCCCCTCAAACATGCTCCTCAACCAAGGCGTGATTACGCTCTTCGTGTGCTGAGTCTGGGGATGGGAGAGAGCTGGTCAGTGGGGGAGGGAACAAGTGACATGCTAGGAGACAGATGTCAGATTGAATTCAAAGTGCTGTTCATTATTCATATTTCGCTATAATATAATATCTGAGTTCCGATGAGAAAGAGGCAACAAATGTGGTGGAATCAAATCTCATAATTCAATAGTCGTTCATCGCATGAATCATTGCTGTCGTCAGATCAGCTCGCAGTCCCCATCGAACAGTCAATCCACTCACCACTCACCATATAACCATAACTCCATAGTTGAAACCATTCCATAATCAATACCTCGATCCACTCCCCGTATCGATATCTAAACCAAACACCCGTTAGCATCAGTATTATCCAATTCCCAATGTGCCCCAAGAACAAAGACGATATACGCACATCCTCCCTCCACATCCCTGGTATTCCCATTATAATGATGCCCTCCTCCTCCCCCCCCTCCTCCCGCCATCCCCATTGCCCTGGCATCTCTCTGGAACCTGCCTAGATTCTTCAACCGCACCGACCGCATGTAGAGTTCCTGCTCGCGCGGGTAGTTGTACTGGTTCTCCGTGCGATAGGGAAACCATTGTTTCGTGAGGGCGGCGCCGAGCGACACGACTGCGAGACAGGCGACCACGACGATGACGATGATGGCGGCGGTGGGGATGCCCATTTAGTCTGGTGGGTTTGGTTTTCTCGAGATGAGATGAGGTGGTGGGCTGGTAGGTGGATTTGGCGGGGCCTTTGGGTCTTGGGGGGTGGTGGTGTGGGGTGGATTGGAGATGGAGATGGAGATGACTGATAAGGAGGTAGGTACTGTAAGCAGGTGGTGGGAATGGTTGAGTCGTCGTTCTTTGTTTTGCTGGCTGCTTTGGCTCACCTAGTATTCGGTTGAAAGGTAGATCAATAAGTAGATGGAGACAAGGAAGGTCGAGGGCATGGTGCGGATGGGACACACAGAGGATGCAGCAAAGGAAGAGGAGGATGGATGAAGGAAGACAAAGGAAATTGCCCGCAAAAGATGGTCCGATGGATCCGAAGAGACGAGGCGATTGTCAAGTGATCTCGCTCTCATTGGTGCCGGCGTTGCACTGCAGGCGTCGTGCGTGGCGGAGTTGCGCTGGTGTCTCACTTTCTTGACTTTTTTTTCCATTCATCACGTTCGTCATAGCGATATGCCTGTGATCTAGGTCAAGTCTAGACCAGCAAGGAGTCGTCAGGGCTATTGCTACAGATGCATATAAATACTAAACTAACTACCACAAGTCCGAAGGACAGCCATTTATGAACAACTCATTCCGACCAGCTGTTGGCTGCGATGCCAATCCATCCACCGACAGGCAACCACATTTCAATTTCCCTTCTCTCTTCTCTTCAAAACAACTGCCAACTGCCCCGGGAACAGAAGGAAATTATCCATCGCCTCGTCCTCAAACTGTCGTCGATCCGTCCCCGGTGCAAATTCAAAATCAAACTCCATGACGAATCGCGCAATTGTCGTCCGAACATTCATCAGCGCTAGCGGTTTGCCGATGCAGCTAGATGATCCTGCAACAGCTAGTTACACGCGTGAACAAACACGACATGCGACAAGGAAGAGCTACCGATTGAAAATGGAGCAAACGCCGATTTATCGCGGACCAGCTCGGGCGAGCAGCCGGACCATCGCTCGGGGATGAACGAGTTCGGCTCGACGTAGCATCGCTCCGCTAATGATCGCGTTCGTCTTATTCTGCATCGACAGTACCTCAGACGGAGGAAGACCGACATCTCCCCAGCACATATTGCGGACACATCACCGTCATGTCTCCCGGAATCCACACCCCGTCGACATGAATCCCCTCCAGCGGCGTCTTCCGCTGCATGTGGTCCGGCACGACGGGATGCAGACGGAGGGCTTCGTTGATGACCCCGTTCAGATGCTCGAGATGCTGGATTTTTACGTGCACGAAATCCCCATCTGCTTCGACGTGCGGGGCCAGCTCGCTGCGCAACTTGGCGATTTCCGCAGGATGATGTAGCAGTTCGTACACGATCGACGTCAGCGTCGCCGAACTGGTGTCGCTGCCGGCGCTGATGATGAGGCGCGAGTCGCCTCCCAGCAGTAACCAGTCTTTCTTGGTGGGTTCGCGACCGTCGAGATGAGCGATAAGTGCGGCGCTGATGTCGGGGATGGAAGGAGGGTTCTTTTTTTTTTTTTTCCCGCCAGGATGAGCCAGATTGACCCAACCAGATGAAATATTCTAGAAGGTGAGAGAGAAATTACCTTAATCCGCTGATTAAGTAGTTCAGTAGCCCAATCCAGAAACGAGAACCAGCTTTTCGATGCCAGAGGGACACGGGAGAACAAACACAACACCCACACCGGCATAAACAGACCGATGAAATATAACATGGTGCTCATCAGCTCAAGTTGAGCCGGGAGCTGTCCCCGCTCGATACCCTCAAAGCCCTTTCCGAACGTCAGGTCACCCATCACGTCGAACGTGTAGAGATTGAACCACTTCCTGATATCGACAGACTCGTCAACCATTCCGACAAGCCGATCGAGCAGCCTTTGTCGATACGGACGCATGCGCACCTCGTACCCGCGCAGTTGGCTGTCTCCGAACGCAAGGCTCCAGGCTCGTCGTCTTATTTTATGCTCTACCGGATCGCGCATCATCTGGAGGGAGATCGCGGGGTGCGACATGTCGTACCAGGAGCCTTTGATGCAGCGGGTATTCTGGCCATAGAGGGAGCTGATACCGCTTGGATGAACGATGGACAGGTCAGACGAGCCGATGCGAACGATGGGACCGTATCTCGTGTGCAGAGCAAGGAGCTGGTGATGGGCGTCGTGTTTGGAGACCTGCGTGCAGAACCATAAGCTAGAGATGCGCGTGCCTATGGGGCCAGGGAAGCGACGAAGTGGATGAAAGAAAAAGACGATAGATGATAAGACTGGCATAGACACCGGTGAGGTAGAATGCGGCGAATTGCAGAGTGTCGTCCAGGGCTGTGCCCCATGGCAAGCCTTGTTGATATTGGAGATAGAGGACGCTTGATGTGATGGCTGCGAGGAAAGCCTGCAGATAATCCATGCCGTGTAGATGGTGCTCGCCTTTGTTAAAGTATGCTATGTGTGACAGGACCCCTGCCACGAAACAGACGGCCTTAGAGGAGTGCATGGTGCAGACGCTGTGTGAAGAAAACAAATTTCTGACGGAAGTAGTTAATATGGTCCTACACTCTTCCAGTCTGTGACACATCCTCAGGATAAATCTCTTGAGAGCTTCAGCTTACTGGTGATTTATAGGTTCAAGATCTCAATTCAGCTGTGAAGAATGAAGAATATTATTGGTCTCGTACATGCAAAACACGTTGCCTGCATAATAACTGCGTCCTTGCGCCTCCTTTCAACTCGTATTCTATTAAACTTCACATACAATTTCGATCCGTCTTGTGTGTGAGACTAATTGGCCCTCATCCATCCCACATACCTGTCTCGAACCTACAGGGCGTTGAGAATGGCGTTGTACGCATCCTTGGGCTGATAGTTGCTGTCGAACAGCAAGGGGCTGCTATCGGAGCGCCACGAGTCCTAATTCCAATCAGCTAGACTATCAATACGAGAATCCATCTAGGCATACTTTGTCCGACACACCCCAGACCGTAATTCCAACGCAGGCCTTTAGGTCCAAGCAGGCATTGACGATCTATTTCGTTAGCCACGGGCTCGTATCCTGGAAGGAGGACCTTACATTCAAGTAGTCCTCTGAGCTGGCGCCGGCAATGTCGAGCTCCGTTACGGCAACCTCGGAAACGCCAGTGGAAGCGAGCGCATTGAGAGCTGTTCTCGGGGTCAGTTTGCGTTCGGCATACGAGGGAAGAAAAACTTATCCTGCAACACCGGAGGAGGGGAATGCGCCCTCGCTTTGTCGCATTAGTATAAATTACTTATCTTTGACCGAGCAAACCCTACCTGATATGGGTTTGGGATCCTAGACAATGTCAGCGTCTTGCCCGATTACGAATTTAGTGAACCTACCGATTCCATCAATGGGAATGCCCGCATCCAACCATTTCTTCACGGAGCTCACCATGCCCTTGGTTTTGGCATAGTCGGCCGAATCCAAGCTACTGCGGTTAGTATGAATCATCATAGTCTGTCGTGGTGTCTCACTTGTAGTCGTTGATGTACAGCTTGGCGTTCGGATCTGCCTCACGAGCCGTTTCAAATGCAATCCGCACAAAATCCTCACCGAGGACCCTGGAGAAGACGCTGTCGCGGAGAGTGCCGTCCTCGTCGAATATTTCGTTGACCACATCCTAGGCTTATTAATGTTGTTCTCTTCCCATGAAGTTATCGACATACCCAGGCGTAGATCTTCCCCTTGTACTGTCCCATGACAGTGTTGATGTGGTTCTTCATGACTTTCGTCAGGGTATCCTTGTCGGAGATACCGGACACCCACGAGGGGAGCTGCGAGTGCCAGACTGTGGTTGTCAGAGATTATACTGCTGAATAGCAATCTGAATACGCACCGAGAGTATGCCCGCGCACAAGCTTATCATTGCTCTGGGCATAGTTGACCTAGACCAGTCGGTCAGTCTCTCCCACCCATCATCCCGAAGAATATTATTCACCTACCAACGCATCCGCGCCATCAAAACTGAAGCTCCCCTGCGACGCTACACAATCAGCCCAACATCTGTGATTCTAGAAAGGGGAACTCACGCTCCGTCGCATCCCACTTCATACTGTTCTCCGGGCTCAACTGTCCAAAGTTCGCCTTGATGATGGCCTCATTCTGACTGTTCTGCAACAAGTTATGATCGGAAGCCGTGCCGAAGTACTTCTTGCCATGCGACGTGAAAGCTTCATTGAGGCTAGCCGATGCCTGGCGCTCAATGACACTGGCCGAAGCAACCGATGCGAGGAGGGTGATCGTGCCGGCGATGTTCTTAAGTTGGACCATTTTGCGAAGTCAGAGAGTCTTATAAAATGTGAAAATAGAGATAAACCGAGCTGCACTGCAAACTTGCTTCCCTTCTCCATCCACAAGTATGCATCTCCCTTTTATAATAACAACTCCAGCTCCCAGCAACAATCCCACGAAGTAAACCGAGTCAGCCCATGTTTAGGCTAATCTACCCCCTGCCCCGATCGGGCGCGGACCTGATTCATCCCAAAACCAGCGTCGTTTCAGCCATTCGCTGCACAGACGTGCCGATCGACAAGCTAGCCTGCCGTTTCGATTTCCTGCTGGATCTAGTTCCCCGCTTTCGCGGACGAGGCGCCGTCGGCTGAACGGTAGTTACTTTGACGGGAGTTACTAGTCAGGAGATTCTGCAGGGATTCAGTCTCAAAGTGTCTCATGGATAAAAGGGTAAACGGGTCCGTTCTGGACCTGAACTTGGAGGACGGTCGGGACATATCTCCTTGTGGAAGGTATCCTCCGATCGCTTCGGCAGTTCATCTTGGACGTTATTAGCCGAGTGGCATTTTTTTTAAACAGTACACCTGCGTCATGTTTAGCAAGTCACCTGGCGACACTCCGCAGGTTTAATTGCAGGCTGGATTGGGGCGTCTTGGCTGCGTTGACGGATCTGAGGTGGATGAATGGGCGATGGCGTGCAGGGGATTGTTTTTGCGTCTTTGGAGGACCGGATCAATAGTACATTTGCCAGCATGAGATCAACAATCGTTTAAGTGTTTAAGCGGCTTGTAGAAGGGAAATTATATATTTCCCCGTATCCAGCTGCTGGAGATGTTGAAATTTCGTGATTGAACTTGGCCGGTCTCTAATTATATGTTCGGACATGCTTTTGCAACCTTCTTTCTTCTAGTATATGGCTGTTTGAGAATAGCAGTTTGTCTATCGATAGCTTCTTTTAAGTTCCTCATTGTGATACTTATCCACCTACTTATATTTTACTTTCCTGAAGCAATATCACAACCGGCGAATCAGCATTCAATCTCAGCGATTCCACCGCATCATTGGTCTAGTGGTAGAATTCATCGTTGCCATCGATGAGGCCCGTGTTCGATTCACGGATGATGCATTCTTTTTGCTTTGTTTTAGGTCCACTGGGTTGTATCCACTTTTTGTCTGCTACGACTTCTTTGCGGACGGCGGAGTAGGATCTTATCGGATCAAAATGACGGGAGACGGCAAAGGAAAAGCATACATAAACTCTCTACCACTCGGAAAGAAAGCCGGGCTCGAGCATCGATATTCTTAGGCCATTAACCAGCACGGCAGTCTGCCCACATGTGCTTATCTTGCATGGCAAAGCAATAAGCCACGGCCTGTGGCTGTGGAGCATGAATAAATACGTCCAAAATGGGGCATTACCTTGCCAGATGGAATCCAGCATTGTAAACTCTAAATCAGGAATATGGCCAGGAACGGAGCGTGGAGACCGTTGACCCACGTGGTTCCAGGCCTGCCTGTCATCATTTCTGTGGTGATTTGTGAGTGGCTTTCTTTTTTGTTCATGCTTGTCTTGTTTGGGCCGCCGGGGTCAACATGTGGACCCATCGTTTCGTTGAGGGTCCCTCTTCCGGTGTGACGGGGTACAACGGGGTGAGTTGCCACCGATCTGCGCTATGCTTGGATTGACTGTTATAAGTCTCAGCCCCTGTCAATCACGGGGAATGGGTTTCTTGAATCAGACCGCATAAACCTCCATAAAGGAAGGCTCTGATGACCCATCTGATCAAGTAGGCCGTTAAAGTCGGAAAGGCACACGCTCCCGATTCAGAATTCCCAGACCGGACAACTAGGCAATGGAAGTGGCAGGCAGAAGTTGGCACTCTTTCGGACTTCAACCTTCATTGCATCAGTGGCTGATTCGCCGTTTGGACATGCAAGTTTGCTAGAAGCCCAAGCCGTCCGATTGGATTAAGACAGATGCGGTGTGCTTGTGTAACCTGTGGCATGTGGACCATTTGATAGTCAGGCTGAAAAGCCTTCTTTGGCGTTCCTTTCTAGACATCCAGCAAGAGTATTGCCACGATCATGGACGGACTGCCCATCGCAGCCATCATTGCATTTGGAAAAATCTCTATTGGCATTGGATTCGTAGATGCCAAGGCATAATTCCATTCCCCATGGAAGGTATATGGGTAGAAATAAGGATACCGAGCGGACTGGAGCTAGGCATGGACCTTGAACAACGGTGAACTTAATGCTTCCCAACGTTGTAGGCTCCGCGATGATGCCGAGCTTGGTCGGTCAACGAAGAGAAGCAAACAATGCCAACCCAACAAACTTCCCAACCAAATCACCCAAACCGCTCAAACCAGCCTGGTTCTGCCAAGCTTAAATACCGCCTCTTTGCCCGGACTCTTCTTCCTTCCTCCATCTTCCTTCTTCCCATCTCTGAGACATCTCCCCATCTCGCTATCCCCCCATTACTCTTCGGCCTCTCCTACTGCCTCTCATATATATTCCATGGTTCATATATACTGTTCATCATTTCCATCTCACAGAGATATCCGCCGCAGCTTCCTTTCCTCTCCTTAGTCCCATTCTGGACATCTCTCTATATATCTCCTTTTCGCATTTTCGTCTGTCTGCCCTGGTCTCATTTCGTATCATCCTTCTATCACGCTCCCTATATCACATTTTTCGTATATAGATTCTCGTCTCATTTTTTCCTTGTACTCTCTTGTCATCCTCAGTCCGTCCCGGATGTACCCTCTACGCGAAATGCTTCTTGAGGATCGAATTTCTTGCCAGGTCACAGAGCTGGAGGCGGAGCCAAAGTCAAGCCAACTGATGCGGGACGATCTTAGGCGACTACCACCGTGGCTACCTGTGTGATAGGTTGTCGGCTATTCTCAACCATCAGGATGTGGCCGACCCTGCGTATCCGGAAACAGTTTACACCTGCCGGTTGGAGACAGTCGACATGACACCGCATGCCCAACCCAGGAAGGATACCCAATCTTGGGTTTGTGTGTCGCCAGCAACCAAAATGCGTCGGTATAATCTGGTCCTCTCCCCCACCGATCGTTTGAAATCAATCCTTGATACTAGACCTGATCAAATCCCTTTCCTTTATATCCGCAACGGTCGGCCTATGGTGCTCACATTCATGGCATGGAACGATAGCCGGGGAGCATCAGCCAAAAACAGCATGTCTTGTCGTCTCTATCGAGAAACCACAGCCAGTGTCTGGTGACTTTGAACTTCGCTCAAACGAGAAGTCAATGAGTGATTCAGGGAGGCAGCTCCGAGCTGTAGCCATGCTATATACTATATATGCTCACAAGTTCATCAAGAATCAGCAAGTGTGCGTCATCTGCCTACTCTCATACTAGCCTTGAAAGCTGACCTCAATAGATTCTGGCTTCTTCGATCGGTCCTCTGCATCCAACCACTCGTGGATGCTTTGAACGAGTCGCTGTATTCCTTCATCAATTGGACAAGCGGCCCTTCTGTACCTGACGGATGCCATGCCATGGCGGAACAAACTCCGTTCGGGGCAAGGGGGATTGGGTTGTTTCGGACAATGCTCAAAGCAAGGACAATGCTCAAACAAGAGCCGGTTCCCTTCTCTCGAACGAGGGCCACGAAGACAGAGTCCCCTTTGCTTCCTGAAAAAGCGTCTTTAAAAAGCACGAAGACTTTTTTTTATAAGACACCCGTCGATTCTCCTTCGAAGAAATCCATTTTTGACACCTTCATGAAGACGTCTGTGGTTGCCACGTCCCCTGCTTGGTTCGACTCGTACCCACTGCGACCGCCTGGTACCCCTCTGGGCTTCACACAAGTTGTTGGAAAGGATACAAAGGCGTCTACCAAACGCAGGATACGAAATGCAGGCCGGGTTGGCACACAAGGGCCTCGCCTCGCCTCACACCTTCTCTTTCATGATCATCAATAGTCCTTTGCTCTTTCGGCGACGTTCGTTCGTACTCCTTTCTCTTCAAGTGGCTGCTATGTTCACTTTGAGTAAGAAAGCCGATGAGGCAATTGTGCGCCTCGAGGGTGGTTCTCATCAGGCGCGATTTTCCCCAAAGCTGTATGCAATCGAACTACCACTAGACGCGATATCTCACCAGGATTACTTCAACAATTGGATATTCCCATTCGGCCTTGGGAGCATATATCACCGGTTTTCACTCGTTTCCCTAATACAACTACGGGTTTGTTGAACTCTGTGTGGTTGTGGACCGTTTGACCAAGCGGGCGGTTACTATGCCCTGCCACAACGATATTTCGGCAATCGATACCGTGCAACTATTCCTTCCATATATATATCGATAGGTATTTTTGCATTGCGTATATCGGATAGCTTCAGCAAGGAGGAACTGAACGTCTTTTCGTCATGGACGTACGGGTTACCTGCAAATATCGACCTGAACCTGGAAAGGGATTACAGATTGGGCCCGTTAAGACCAGATTAGTATGATGATTCTGGCACGGCCCATCTGATTCTTGAAAGAGGCTATTCTTTTACACGAGAATAGTATGTCATTCGTTTGTTAACTATATATATGAATCACGCCGCGAATGGTAACCTACCCGAAGAAATTGTTTTGCAAATTGAATAAAAGCAACTGTGCTCCGCCCGCATCCCTGGTTGGTTTTATTCTGTTCTATTTGCTCGAGATTTGCGGTTGCTAACAGCTTGCAGCTCTGCAGGGCATTGACCGGGATCGATCGATATGCTCGACACCCGAAAATAATCGGAGAATTACTGGCCTCTCGACCCGCCCCATCCCCACCAGCTTGGCAAGCACCATCTTTACTCAGTGCCTCGGTGACGAGCGTAAGCTCTATAATAGCTGCGCAAGGGTACCGTCCAACCGTCAGAACCCTCTCTTGATACCTGCCTACAGCACCAATCTCCGGCACTAAACCCTAGAGGTCTGAAAGGCTTTGGTCTTACCCAATTACAAACTTTCAACACTGAACATCTTCGCTTGTGAATTTCGTTGGCTTCGGTGTCGGTGAAGTGGTGTCGGAAATAAAAAGATGTAAGGCGATGTCCACGTCTGTTCTCTTGGATCGCTAATCTGACTGTCAGAATGATAGAAGCTATCCAAATCGATAACCACTAAGAAGAGCACCACAGGTAACTCCAATATATGCCTCTGAACTATATTCGCTTTCTGTCCATATTATCGAAAAGCCCGCGCCTCATACGAGCGATCCGGTCGTTCTCGCAATTATACCTCCCAAGCATTGTTGCACTGAGCTGTTCAGCAGCTGCTTCTTCAGAAAAGGAGGCAATACATGCAGAAATGCGTCAGCATTTAAGAAATGGGACATTCAAGATAATTGATCGGGAGAAAGGATTGAGGCTCTTACTACTTCGTTGGGTCTTCAAGGTCAAACACGATGGCCACTATAAGGCGTGTCTCGTTGTTAAGGGCTTCAGGCAGCGCGCAGGCCGTGATTTCCATGAAACTTACGCAGGAAAAGCGAAGCCGATGTCCTTTAAGGCCTTTGTCACTCTGACTGCAAAGCTACGCTGGCATCTCCATCATCTGGACGTTACTACGGCTTTTCTTCATGCAGATCTCAAAGAATCGATATTCATTCAACTCCCCGAAGGCTTCCAGGATAACGAATATTAAGACAAGTGCGACCTTTGGTGAAGACGATATACGGTCTTAAGCAATCGCCCCGGGGATGGTATAACTTGCTTTCCGGAACCCTCGAGGGGCTGGGCTTTAAGCGTACGCAAAAGACGGTCTTTACATTCTGATTTACGTCGATGACATCCTCATTCTCAGTTCCTCTCTCGATGAGATTGATTCATTTAAAAAGGACCTCGCTAAAGCGTTCGAAATCGTTGATAATGGTCCTGTCTCACCTTTTTTGGGAATTGACATACTCTTCGGTCCGAGGAGTGTTGCCATCCCCTAAAAAGACTACATTCTTGAATCGCTGCGACTATTCGGCATGTCATCTTGCAAACCGGCGTTGACTCCACATAATGAAAAGATTACACTGATTGCATACGATGGGACTGCTTCCGAGGATCAAATCAAACAATAACTACCAGGCAATGATTGGTCATCTGGTTTGGATCATGATCTCTACGCGGCCCGATACGGCAGACATCGATATCCTTGAAGAAGTAGCATTCTCATTTCCTGCCCGGATTGCTGCGGCCAAATCAGCCATGTTTTTCTATCGTTTGCTTGAGCCTGTGGAAGGTCGCATCACCGACCCCATATTGATCTACACTAATTCCTCCAATGAACTGCCGCTGCTGCACAAACCAAATTTTCAACCTCGACAAAGTACTTGATATGCGATTTGCTCTGTCAAATTGTCGTTGAAAACAGTGCTGTGTGTTCGACACATATCGACATACCGATGAAAGCTCACTATATCATACGCATTGCTTGCGCAAAGGCGGTGGCTCACACCATAATACAAGGACACCACTATTCGTTTTGCGGCCAAAATGGAAAGCGTTTTATCAGCTACCACCCCAGCCTCTATATACCTCATCTTCTACACACCCAGTTATCTATATACTCCCAATCGAGCTCCTGAACGGCTTGCTCCCCAACGGTAACGTGCCGACAGTCTTTATCAACACCACTTGGGGTGCTCCATCCGCAACTGCCGATGTGCCTGCTACTTTCAAAAGCGAAGGAAGATAAGAAGTCCTTGATTCCGCTGCAGAGGAGAATGATATCGTCATCACCCCTGATACCACCAACCCATCCACACAGGCTCAGGCTACCACTCCTAGCACGACTACACTTGATAAAGGACTGCTTCTACCATAGGGGCCTTTGAGATCTGGGGGACGGAAATACAGAGTTCTTTCAAGCTTCTGAACGAATCCAAAATTGGACTGATCATCGGGTGATGCAAAGATGTCCCAGAAAACTGTTCAAATCGTCCATGCTTCTTCTTTCTAATCCGAGGAAGAAGCCAATGCATAATGAGGCAGCTGTTAGCTATTAATTAGCTGTCTGAGCTTTCGAAAACTATTTTTTTTTTTTCGCTTTACTTGATATAAGCAAGCCCTAGCCTCATCTCCTTGAAAACGAAGATAAGGCAGCCTCAAAAGTCAGACAGGTCCAGCTAACTGAGACAATGGCAAGCCCTTTTCCCAGCTCTACTGCCATGACTGCGAACGACAACGAGGAAGTCAAGCCCTTGTTTTCTTTTCTTCAAGACATCGAAGACCGGCTTCAGTCTACTCGGCCCCGTCCTTCCAAGCGTCATCCGTGGGAAGATTCAGTGCGACTGACCCCTTATGAAACTATGTACATCTCAGGTTCAAAGATATCTTCAGATACAGTGTGACTTGAATATGTGTCAAACCAATTTGCATGGAACTGTTAATGCCTTCTCCCAGACTGTTTCATTCGCTATGAGCACGAGGCTTTTCATGCGCAGGTCGAGGCCGTTGGCGAACAGGCCGTCCCTCTACGAACTTTCACGGTACGAGGGACAGCAGACCGCTTGATACATAGGATTCTTGGGCCTGTCTAACTAGTTGGCAGGTCTATCCTAGCCTGGGGACTCGATGAAGGTTAATTTAGATGTTGAGGAAGATGACCTAATTAGCGACTGGCCCGGTTGAACGGCCAATCCTCTCCAATTCGTTCTATATATATCGACCATGCTCTATATAACCCGCCCCTTTGATAAGGACACCTGGACCTTGGTACACTTCGAAGGCGAGGGGTTCCAGCTGAATTCTACTATATTTAAGTCCCTGGCCACCTTGGCAGGCGCTTATAACGCCATTATCCAGCATGAGCCCTAGAATGTCCACATGCGTATTAGCACGTCCACCAAACCGGTGTGTCGCCAGACCTTGGCTCTCAATATAAACCTGCATGACTCCCGCCTTTCAATTATATCTCATCATACTAGGCGACGGGCTACGGATTCTACCGCTAGACGATAACTAGGCAGAACGCCGTCGACATAAGGGTTTGCCGATAGTTAAGTTATATAACCATATATTTGACGAGCATACCATGTCCACCAACCCTTGCGTTTGGTGAGGGATATCGACCCGGTCAATTGGGTAACTCGGAGCACATGGCCCCATAATTGAGCAACCCGAGTCACTGGAATATGAATGATTATATTATCACTATTCATTTCCCCTTGAACAATCGATCAGATCCACCTAAAAATCTCCTTCTCTCAGGATTCTGAGTTTATAGAAGGCCAACTAGAGGCTATGAGGTCCGTCTTTGTCAACTATCGGGCGCGCGACGTTGCGTGCGGGAATCCTTGCCTATGAATACCTGAAGTGAAATCACTGAACATGGAGGATTACTGGGTGACGGAACCGAGCACAGGATAATCTCTGCAGAATCAGGCTTCGATGATCTTATGATAAGCGAGGATTTTGGAGGTTAACTGGCTCTGTGAAACGAAATTTCTTTCGGGAACTGATAACGCGGAAGAAAAACCCGATATCCCACAGTAGGCGATCTTCGACATGGAGGCGCTCTCGATCTTAAATTGTGAGCTGCAAGCAACTGATGAAGGATCTTTTGGCCGATTTCAGGACGCCAAAACCCAAGATTGATGCTGTTCGACTTACTTGGAGGTAAATGGGCTGACACCATTACACAGCCTTTCTTGGAAAGCAATACTTTTGCGCATCCATTCCGCCGGAACAAAAAGATAACAACATCCACGACGTGCTACTTCGGCAAGACCGTGTAGCCTTGGTCCTCTTTTACTGCTGTGAGCCTGCGATGAGAGATTGCAATTGTGATAGGACAGCGTGACCACGGTAGAATCAAGTTATATTTCACATTCTTGCCAGAGACAGCTTCATACTACGCTCATCGGGTTCCATGAGGGGTGTATCTTCAAGCAGATTCGGGAGAGGCACGTGGGCGAAGATATTCGTGAGTGGCAGCGCAATGAGATCGATACGATTGGAAGATTCTCTGCCTTCTCTACCATGTTGAAGGAAAGTATGGCCTTTGCGCAAGAGCACGATGGTCGTATTTTTGAGATCTTCCATTGTAGTGGTCAGGCTTGGAATTGCAGGGCGTCCCTGATGTGAGCCCTCTGATATTGAAGAAAACTCGACCGCAGAGCTACCCGTGATAGTGAGCTCCGTGAGCCTCACTCTCGATCAACTGATTTTTGCACCTTTGAAATGAAGGGAAGCTTTCTTGACAATGCAAGCAGCCATGCCTGGCGGAAGGCGGAAACTGACTATAGAGAGAAGCAAGTGCTCAGTCACCAATGCCATAGCAGGACGCCTCTTGCGTGACATCGACATGCATCTAGAGAAGATTAAACAGATCTTGGATAAGCACAATAAGTCGGCTTGAGCTGAATTACTGTACATCCTGTCGGAACTTCGTCTTTTCAAACTAAATATAAATCATTGTCCTTGATCTTCTTACCTCGATTATCATCCCAAGGCAGAATGAATGGTTGGGACAGCTCTTTATGGCCCGACATACATTTACGACAATAGCAACGAGATCTGCAGCATAGAGTCTTCTGCAAAGCGTCACCGATGGTTCAAGGGTGCCAACAGATCTGCGCGACTTGAGGATGCCCTAGGAATCTTTCAATATACCCATTTACCGTTAGAGCCACAAATTGCGGCGAGGACCACACGCTTTTCGTTTAAAGAGTTCGTGCTTATGACCGGTGTCATGGGACGTGGGTTTATCATCATTTCCAAACCCACGGCATGGTACAAGAAAGCTCTGGACAAGATTAACTTGGTTGTCTGACAATAATCGATGCCTTTAAAAAAGACTTCAACATGCTACAGCCATCACCAGCTCAAGATTAGTGGCCGAGACGATTTCAGCCAGATACGAAACATGTTAGAGACGGGGTACTGGTCGGAATACTCGACTGAGAATTTACCGCATATTACCCTATATTGTATGAATACGTTGTTCGCAATGGTCCGTCGAGACCCAGCATATTACCTCTGGTACGTGGCTCTTCTTTCTGGCCATGAATACCGCTCGATCAGTTACCCCTGTTACTGCAAGTTCGCCAGAAAAGGGGATTCCACCTATTTCAAACACATGTACCACAGAGCTATAGATCCTTGTCCTTGTTTAGGAACCTCGACATGAGGGAAAATGCACCACCTCTTGCTACTGTACATGTCCACCACCACCTAGGGCACATGGATCAAAACAACCGCTGTTGGCACAGAGCTAGTTGCATAAACCGGGTTCGCACCTCCACGACTCTGGTTACCTTCTCATCCATCTCGAATTTCTCCTTCTTTCATCAATCTTTATTATTTCTGCGACGTCCGTTCTTTTCAGGTGGTTGCCATATCCACCTTGCAGAAGGAATCAGATGAAGGTATTATGCACCGCGAGGGCGGTACATATCTATCAGGCGTGACCTAACCCCACGTTGTATGGCTTTTTCTCGCATTGCGCATCTCGGATAACCTCAGCAACCAGAAACCAGAAACTTGAAAACGACTGATCAAGGCGCCGGGCAAGCGGCCCCTGGGCCTCTAAAAGGGGTTGCCCTACAAGAGCAAGCAGATTGAATGGGACCGGTGTCTTTATATGGACGATTCACAGAATCTCAAGCACGTGCATATGCAGTGTCCAACGTGATCCACCGAGTGGAGAGATATGTGGGCCAAGATCCTTTCAAAAACTGATATCCGGGTCCCTGAAGACTACAATATTTTAGTCTTGCATCCGCAGACGGCCCGCTACGTCGCCGAATTTATGATTCAAACACGACTATTGGTGCGGTCGAACAACTCTACCTACTACAATACAGTTGGAACGAGAGGGTGACCGGGGATAAGAAGAGAGGGGAAGCTTTTTGAGAAGGTGAAGCGGATTCAGACGTTTTCGCCTTACGTGGTTGAATTTATATTTACATTTATCTCTCTTTTTCGAACTATTTCCATTTGGAGTTCAAATACACTATATTCTTTCTTTAGTTGGATGAAACGTCTGCATAG
Source organism: Aspergillus bridgeri (assembly GCA_027569665.1). Classification (NCBI taxonomy): domain Eukaryota; kingdom Fungi; phylum Ascomycota; class Eurotiomycetes; order Eurotiales; family Aspergillaceae; genus Aspergillus; species Aspergillus bridgeri. The sequence goes on along the minus strand of JAPDKQ010000170.1, from coordinate 7,020 downwards.
CTAGGCATAAAAAGGTTAGGCTCGAACAGGTTGATAGAATATTGATTTATTGATTGATTGGCCAGAAACTTGAACACCTTTTTCATCGTGGATCTACGGGTAACCTGCAAATATCGACCTAACACTGGAGAGGGATTATATTTTGTCCCTGAAGACTGGATGAGCAACTTTGATTCTTGAAGGAGCCTATTCTGTTTACACAACAATCTTAGGTATTATTATAATATATCTAACCTTTCCGATTCAGACGTTCATAAACTCATTGCCCGCTTTCAGGAACCCATCCAATCTCTTCTATGGCCCATCTGATCCACAACCGATGTTCTCCATCCAGAAGCATGTAAATCCCTTTCATGAGACGAACCGCCCACCCTTCTATCCACCAGTATTTCTCCAAATCCTTCACCAGAACCGCATAGAAAGCAAGCACACATAGCGCTCCATTATCGCCCTGCTTCAAAAGACCCAGATATGCGTCCGGAACTTCGAAGAGCCATTGGTAAAATCCGCGCAATTTATCCTGGTCTTTGAAATTCCCGCCATACAAAAACGAGAAACTCCGATTCAGTACCGCAACGGATTCTCGTAGCGATGTCAGTCTTTCTGGGCTCTCCGAGGGTTCTGCACATATCCTCTCCTCCAAGTCGGCAAGGACCTGGTACTGCTCCGGGACATGCGATTTCCAGTACTCCAAGCTTCCCCAAGTACTCCGAAATATCAAAGATACGGGCGAGGAGAATAGAGACGTCTCCGCCATCACAACAGAATCAATACCTCGGAGGAGGTGCAGCCATTCGGGAATGATATCCTTGCTAGATGGTTCTGGATCGATATCCAGGGTGGGTCGGGCCAGGTTAAAGAAGAGTGTTAGCACTCCAAACACGAAAATAGGCATACAGGTCTGCGCCGTCACCCCCGACACTAACGGCAAGGCCTTCGATAGAGACGCTGAATGCCGTTCTATGGCGTACGGCAGGAGTACAGGCCTCCGTGCGTTGTTGTAGCGAGCAATGTGGAGGGCAGCGAGGGCGAGAATTCCGTCCAGTATGTACTGTGTGGAAAAAGCCATCTGAGGGACGACGACGTGCCAGACCTCTCGGACTTGGGGGTCGGGAGAGAGTGTGATAGACGTGGCGATTGTGAAGTGGTGGAGAAGCTCGAGATTCAGCGTCTCTGGGGCCGGGATTGTCGTCGTCGGGCTTTCCGACGTCTTGAAGTCGCAATCCCGGCCGTTCTTGATACAATTGAGGCATGATGGGTGTCGCTCGTCGCACTTGAAATGGTTAGCGTCCTGACTTCAGTACTGTCGTCGACTCCGAATTGCGAGCGATGCTTACCTTGATTTTTCGAGAGCGGCAGGTTTGACAACCTGTTCGAGATTTGTGGTGCCACTTACGGCGACTTCCTGCACCTCTACTAGCCTGCGACATCACTGGAAGGGGTAGTATTTGGATGTTGATTGCAGTGTGGAGAGGAGCGAGAGGCGCGAAGGGGAGCGAGGTTGAACGATCGGGAGCGAAAAGAACGAGAGAGAGAGACCCACGTCGCATATTATCAACCAATTGTTCTCGTTGCCTGAAGCTATAGAGTGGACCGCTATAAAGTGGAACTGCCTGGACCGTCAACGGAATTGAGTTAATAGCATGGTTCGCCCAAGGGATCGTCATCTTGTTGATCGCTGGTTTTCGTACCGAATCTATAAATCTCGTCTGAAGGGACCGGAAAAATGAAAATTCAGAGTCTTTTGAAAGACAACCAGCTGTCAGGAGCATTTTCTTGAGCCTACCTGCTGAATACCATGACTGGCGAGAACAGCGTCGCATTCATTCGCTCGGCAAGTAAGAAAAGATCTACTACACCTTCCCTTAACTAGCGAGTATAGCACTGACGCTTTCAAGGCAAGAATGAAAGGCGCTATATAATGCGGCATGCTCTCGGGCTTTACGGCGCCTTGACGTTGACCGGACTCTATTCAGTACACGAACCTGTCGACTCATTTGATCCGAATAACCTCGACTACTTAGTCCCAGCCTTGAAACACTGCGTTGCAACCCACCCGATTTTGAGTGCTACGATTCAGGGGGAGAACACTGAAACTCCCACTTTTACCCGACCAGCACACCTAGACCTTCGACGTCATCTGCAGGTTGTTCATGCATTCCCGCCTTCGGACTTGCTCTCCCCCGAAGAGGATTTAAATTTGATCACACATGTCACCAAGAGAATCCATGACCAGTCCTTTCTTGAGGTGGATCGGCATCCTCCATGGAAAGTTTTCATTGTCCCTGTTTCCAATCAGCCCGCCAATTCCGGACCACAAAGGATGTATGTTATATTTGCTTATTCGCACTCTCACGGGGACGGTAGATCAGGTCTAGCTTTCCACAAAACCTTCCTGGAGGGTCTCCAGATTGGATCGGGTCTGTATGATCGCAACTACATTTATCGACCTTCCGCATCGCCCATTCCACCCCCTCTGGAGGAGGTCTGCGACTTGAAGATTAGCTGGCCCTATCTACTTTCCACTCTCTTTGGCAGTTTGATGCCGAGCTCTGTCTCCAGGCTTTTGGGGTTTCCGTCCTCAACAAGCGCCAGTGCTTGGACCGGAAAGGCTATGTATCATGATCCATTCGGATTCCACGTCGGCTCGGAAGTCCTTTTAGTCGAAAAAACTCTTCTTGATGCCATTCTGCGAATCTGCAGGGAACACGATGTGAAATTCACTGGATTTTTCAACCATCTCATCGCGCGCGTACTTGACACGGCCCTTCCAGCAGATGTCCACTCCCGAAACCTCATCGGCCAGATAGTCGTTGACCTGAGACCGTTGATTCCTGCATATTCCGAGGATGACATGGCGAACAGTGTTTCGGCGCTCCATGTATCATCTACACCGAGAGATGCCCCGGCGACTTTGAAACATGACGACATATTCTGGGACGCTGCCCGAAGGACAACGAGTCAACTTGCCGCCTTTGCGAGCACGCTGGTTGACCAACCGATCGGCCTTGTACGATACCTGAACCAGTTCCGGCCTTGGCTTTTAGGCAAGCTAGGGAAACCCCGAGATTCGTCGTACGAAATCAGCAACGCTGTGGTCTTTTATCCGCAGCCGAGGGGCTCATCCCAGACTATCTCCAATACAAATGCAGGTCGGATGAACTGTGATATTGAGAGAGTGTTGTTCTCGCAACCGGCAAATGCCACGGGCAGTGCATTGAACTTCTCGATTGTCACTAGGAAGGATGGGGACATGGTGGTTACCTTGAATTGGCAAGTGGGTGTCTTGGATGTTCCTGATGAGGATGCATTCGTTCGCGATATTCTGAGAAAGATCCAAGATCTTATGGTTGAACTTTGCTGTGATTGTCCTGCAGATTGTATGCATTGCCGGACCTAATCGGTCTAGGAGTGTAAAAGACTCACGGCAATCAACCAAGAAAGCCGTCGTATTTCGAGTGGGTGGAGGTTGATCTTTTTCATAGTCAGGAATGGTTATTAGGCAAGCTTTGGAGGCCGAGCTAATAAGACTGATAAGTTAACTGCGGTGGAAGCGCCAATTAAGGTATTGTTGCTTGCATTATGTTCGTATAGCAGAGTATAATAAATGTACAGTAGCTCTAGATCATTCTATTGTCCTTCTTCTTTCTTGACAGTCAATTGGGCCCAGTTGTCAGTCTCTCTCACAGCTGGAGGCCATGAGGTCTGTCCTCATAGGCTCATTACTAAATTTGAATTGGGTTTCCTGTGGGTAGCAAAAAGAAAACAGACAAAAAGAATGCATCATCCGTGAATCGAACACGGGCCTCATCGATGGCAACGATGAATTCTACCACTAGACCAATGATGCTACTAGTATGTCATTTTCAATGAATGTGCGCTTCTTATCCTCTCAGTGCCCTTTCCTCACACGTTTCCCTCACCGGTCGCTGGTTGCAAGCAGGTCCGCAGAATATCGCCACTTTATGACTGCAATAATGCAGGAACAGCTCTGTAGTGACTACTCTGAGTAGGGGTTGCAGCTAGGATGGCCCTAAGAAGGCAACTAAACTCGAGATGGCAAGGGGAGGTGGGTCCTGAGGCCTGAAACATGGCCAATGGCGAACAAATAATGTGCGGAAGTTCTCCACCTGCTGAACTAAGCCCGCCTGGTGCAATGGTAGCATGCCGACACTATTCTTCCCCGTATTGTTATGGCGATCCAGGTTCGAGTCCTGGGGTGGGTGTTCTTTTTTCTCTCTCTCTCTCCTAGGCACTTACTTCTAGTGTTCAGAATCCATTAAATCATTTATTTTATTCAATATTAATACAGCTAAGCCATAGGAGAGAGCCGTGAGACAGCGTGAGTCACCCCCTAAGATACTGACAGATACTGAGATATGCAAAGCGACCGACAGGAAATGCTGCATAGAGGAGCTTACAGTACCTATCAAGGGAATCCAAAACTTTACCCATCAGGGCAGCTACCTTCCACCAGCGTGGCCTGCCTTATCGAGCATTGTGCTTCTTCCGGCAACAGCAACCGACACTGGACACTCGATGCCCTAATCGACCGCTATAAGACACTCTCCCCAGGGCTGTCTCGCAGCTCTCGCCCTTTCCTTAGCTACCGTGATGATGAGCGCTGAGGATGTCTATTATACCATACTGGATAATGGTTCGACAAATATATGAATTCATTATTACAATTCGAATTGGCTGTTGATCTAGCCATATATATACAAATAAAATACCAATAGACACCAGACCACCTAGGTAGGGCCTACTGCATCACTCTAACCCTTGTTACCGGTCCTTTATATACCTTCCTCGCGTATGCGAAATAATACACCATGGAGAAAATCGCGACCGCGCCGTAAATAGCGACTCCCCAGTTCATAGTCTCCGGTTCCACTTCCTTCGTCATCGGGAAGAACGAGAATAGCCAGATAATCGCTAGGACAAGAACGGAGACGGTATCCACAAACGGGGACAGTCGGCCCATGCTCCATCGTGCAGGGGGGAGAGGTTGGCCAGTCCACCGGCGGAGACGCACGCAGCTGATGGAGATAAAGTAGGAGGAGAAGAGAGCAGCGGTACCGAGAGACATGATGGCATTGAAGGCCACGGCGGAACCCATGTTGATGAGGGCCAGGAGGGAGACAATCACAAGACTGCCGAACAGAGCGTTCAAAGGGACGGTGAACGTCGAGTTAATCTAGCGACCGTGTTAGGTACCTATGGGGTGGCTAACGAAGGGATGAGAGTGCGAGCGACTTACCTTCGAGAAGAAGCCGGAAAAAGGAAGGCCTTTATCGCGAGCAAATGCGTATACCTGTCGCGATGTTGTGGCGACATTGCTTACTGCTGCACAGAACTGCATCACTAGAATAATGCACGTCATACCGGTCGCTGCACGGACGGATCCTGTCGAGTTCAAAAAAACCTGAATAAATTCGAAGCCGGTTTTCGTTGCCATAACTTCGTCAATATCTCCAACGCAGAAAGCGAAGGTAATTATCATAACAAGCCCGGTCGAGCCGTTGATAATCAAGGTCCAAATCATACCCATGGGCAGGACTCGGGATGCATCGCGGATTTCCTCCGCTGCGGCTGTGAGCAGGATGATCCTTCAGCTAAGGGGGTCGAGTTGCACTTACACATATGAACGGCGGAGTCCGGGCCTAGGGAATAATCTGTTAGCCATGGTCATCATAAGTGCATAAGAGTTTGTACCGATCAAGGCCATCATCGGACCAGTGAGGCCAACCAAGCAAGCGAGTCCTTTATTGCCCCAACCTCCTCGGTCCTCAATTGATCCAAACACTTCCGCCGCGGGCGTGGTAGGTGAAAGAACCCAAAGAGGAATAAGGATAGCAAAAAAGCCAAAGACATGGATAATCAGGATAATCCCTTCGATTAGAGGAAGCTTTTGGGCGAGGAAAGTATTAAAGAAGAGTGCCACCAAGGCCACAGCAATAACAAGCAAGGTAACATGCCATGGCTCATAGGTGTAAGAATCGGGGTAGTTAATTGCGATAATACCAACCATCATGTTGGCCACCGTGTACGAACACCCCGTGATTCCAACATGCCAACCTAACACGCAGACCCAGCCAGTAAAGTAGCTAAGGATACATTGGCAACTAGGAGGCGCGAATTCGGATACCCAGTGATATTGTCCTCCTGACGTTGGTGCCCTGGCATTCCGCATTAATTGGCTGGCGCAGATCCATTTCAAAACAGGCCAGCAACTTACATGGATGCCATCTCTGCCATCGACAATATGGGAAAGCTGAATGCCAACAATCCAGCAATGTATGTATATATCATCCCTCCTTTCCCACCATCTGTCAGGCCAAAAGAAGCACCACTTCGAGGAGTTAGTAACAGAAAACCGGCGCAAGAACCATTAGGGGTTACCGACTATAAGATGGCTTCCCAGGTGCACATAAGAACAGCACTGAATCCTAGGACGGAGAGGAAGCGGAAATTTCGCTAGGCATGTCAGTTATCCATGTCGCTTTCGACGGCCAGAGCACATACGTTTAATTCTTGGTTATTGCCGACCCGGTACATGTCCTGCTTGTCCTGCGAAGTCCCCCCTCGGGATCCAACACCACCACCGCCATCTTCAGGGGAAGCGGCATATGCTGTTGTCTGCACTTGCTTGTCTGACCACATATTGACTCCAAGTAGAGGAGGTGACAGGCTATCGGGTCGCAATAGCTATTAGGAGACCCCGGCAGCAAGGTGTACCCAGGAGAACCTTCAAAAGATGGGAAGAGGGGTTGCAAAGAAGGTGTGAAGAAAATTCTTTGCTGGGGGCAGGGATTAATTCCAGCACGAGCAGGGGGGGGGGGGGGGGGGGGGGCACAAGAAAAGTGCGGAACACACCGCGTCAGACCCCCAGACCCGGCCCGACGGGGGGTAGGCCGGGTGCGGGTGGACCGCGGGGGGGGGGGGGGGGGGGGGGGGGGGGGGGGGGGGGGGGGGGGGGGGGGGGGGGGGGGGGGGGGGGGGGGGGGGGGGGGGGGGGGG
>JAPDKQ010000169.1:0-31972 GCA_027569665.1 Aspergillus bridgeri | reverse complement strand
AACAACCATACCCTGAAGAGAGACCGACCCTACTCGATCGCGCGGGAGCATCGGCCAATCAGCGGGCCGCGGTGGGGCACACCCTAGACCGACCATACCAAGGACCCGCGGGGGCTTTTGGTGTAGAGCTTGCGGCATCAGGTCCGAGAGAATTTTAATAAAGAGTAAGTATTTATAGATATTAAGACGTAACTGTTAGATATAGTGGCCAAGGAAGAGAGCGAGGATGAGTTATTCTTAGAGGATACTATGCACCTCCTTTAGTTATATCTAGTATAGAGTCTTCTTTCCTATCTAATCCCTAACTCGTTAGAGGATAAGTAGAATCGGCGTGATATGGGTGCTGTAGCCGTTGTGCAGTATTATAACGCCAGTAGACATTATCCGCCTAGATTTAGAACCCTAACCACGTTGAAGACATACCAAAATAAATCCAGATATAAAGTAGCCAATTCCATATCTTATTCACTAATTAGAATTTCCATACCTTTATTTGTTCATGTATAATCGCTGTCCAAAGTTAGCGAGTTTTGAGGTTTTCCGGGTGGGAGATTACTTAAGTATTCTCCCGAAATTAAATCCTTAAAACTAAATCCTTTTCAATTTATTTCCTCAGAACTAAACCTATTTCGGATTCCTGCTTAATACTAAGCAGTTTAAACCTATTTAGGTTATATTCTTCCAGTAGATTAAATATAATCTATCTATATCTCTCTAACAGGCACTATCTGCTTACCCCTTTCTTTAGGATATAATCCTAGAGATTAACCGCAATCTATCCTAATCAGGCTTCCCAGGCTTCGTCCGAGTAGTAGATGCAGGATATACCAGTAGTGGTGCGGTTAGTGTCCTGCTAGAGAAAGGGGCCCTAGACTCTATACTACTTCTTAATTACTAGGATATTCTAGTTACAGCAGCCTAACAGGCAGATCTAGTAATTATTTCGGTAGAACTATCTAAGTAATAGTATAGAATAAAGATTCATAGGATCCTAGTTAAGCGCTATTTAAGCTACGGGCTAGGCCTAGCACGGGAGGAAATTAAACTAGATATTAACTACTAGTTAAAAAAAGACCTAACATGGCTCCGCAGTCCTAGGAAGCTTAGAGACTAAAAAGAATCTATTATAGTAATTATAGTTAACTCTCTAGAGGAGGCTCGAAGAATTCTAATTAATAGATTTTACTTTTGTAAAGCCAGGTATAAGATAGAACACTATTAGAAGATAGGGGTAGACACAGTCTACCCCCACTACTGCGGCCTAGACTATCGCAGTTTTAGGGCCTGCGGGGACCATCCCCCTTACTACTTTATATATACGGGCCCCCACGAGGGGGCAGAGTATGTATACCGGGTAGTAGACTGCCTAGCTAGACCGGGGGCAGCCTACAAGTATATACCAGCCAAGTACGGTAATTATGGGGGGGCACATCCTACTACTATAACAAACTACCTAGCTAAAAAGACCGCACGGAAAAGGAAATATACATAGATAGATTAGTAACTTAAGACCAGTCAGATAACAGTACTATAACACCCCCCAGCACCTATAATATTTATACGGAACGGATAATCTATCCGAATAAGGAGCAGTTTAGCATCAGCTAGCCCACGAACCCCCCTATAGATATCTAGGGGCACCCAGCTATTACAAATACCTACGGCTAGCCGTAGAATCAACATAGATATGGAGAAAATAGGAACCCCTAGAGGTATCTAATCTAGTCTTAGCACCCATTAATACTAGTTCTATAGCATAATTGCCGTAAAACCTACGCGGTTACTATTACGGTATTAGAGGCTGGGCTAGAGCTAGGGGTGGGCCTAGTATACCTATAGGAACCCTATATTAATAGGGAATTCCGACACGGAGAATATTAGATATACTGGTCTAGGGCAGGGGAACGTATAAACCAGCGGGTAGCTATAGCTATCTAACGGGACCTGTTTAATAAGATAGTTATAAAAGCCTGTACAGATCTAGTAAATCATCTATACCTTATAGATTTAGATATATAGAAGCTAGGCCGGACGGAGGAAAAGACTCGATTAACTCGAGTAATTAACTATTATAATAACTAGCTCGATATCAGCTACTATTAGCAGGGGACTAGTAGTAGGCGGAGACGGGCCCTAGAGGATATAATCTGGGACTAGATCCTAAAAAGAAGATGCCTGCTATTAGAGGATTTTAACGCCTATAGTCTACTATAGAACCCCCTAGCTAGGACCCGCGTGGATGTAAGGCCTCTGGAAGACCTAATAAAGGAAAAGTCTCTATATATAAATAATAAACTAGGGATTCTTATACGGCTAAAGACTACCCCAGGGATCTTAATCATAAACCTTAGCCTAACCACCCCCAGCCTAGGACCACTCTAGTCCTGGGCTATAAGCGAAGTCTATCCTATAGGGTCAGATTACAAGCTTATAATTATAGAATGGACCCCGTTGGTAAGAGCGCCTATACAGACCTCTATAGACGTGACGGGCTGGCAAATTCAAGCCCTGCAGGCAGATGATGCAGCCCTAGAGAAGGTAAAGCAGGCCTGGACGGCCCTATCAGACACCCGGGGGATCCTAGAGGACACCTGCCAACCAGAGGATCTAGCCCTAGAGGCCTCCTGGGCCCAGGAGGCCCTGACTATTATACTTAACCAGTACGCAAGGCCTCTTAGGGTGTCTGCCCTATCTAAACGCTGGTAGGGGCCAGGAATTAAAGAAGCCTGGAGGATCTATTTACAGGCTAGACGGGCATGGAAGGATTAAAGTATTACTATTAATAAATATAAAGAGGCCCGGAATAGTTACTATAAAGCTATTCGGCGGGCTAAACAGGAATATTAGAAAGTCTTTCTAGTAAATAGCCAGCTAAATAGCTCAGCCCGGTACTAGTAAGCTCTACGATACATTAAGACCCATAGGACTCGTATTACCCCAGCTCTACGGGGACCCCAGGGCCAACTGGTCACAACTATTCGTGAAAAGAAGACCCTTATTAGAGAGTTAGTCTTTCTATTAGCACCTAGGGGAGAGGTAGTTAAACTTCTACTAGGAACCTGGCATACTAAAGTTACCGAGGTAGTAGTTAGATAGACTCTTTTTTATTAGGCTATATAGAAAACCCCAGGGATTAATAGGCTAAACTTCCGAGCTCTGTATCTTCTATAGGAATAAAATAGCCCCCGAATAATTATTCTAGTTAGGTAATATTTCCGGCTTAGGATACACCCACAGGCATGGAAAATAGCTAAAGATATTTTACTAAAGAAATCTAATAAGCGTGACTACATCTAAGCTAAGGCCTATAGGGTAATTAGCCTGCTAAGCTGCCTAGAAAAGATAGTAGAGAAAATTGCTACTAAAGTAATAATTAATTACTACAAAATTACTAAGAGCCTATATCTAGGCTAGATAGGGGGCAGGAAGTACCGAAGTGCAATAGACGCGGTAGTCTATTTAATCTAGAGAATCTAAGAGGCCTAGAATCAGAGATAGCTAATAGGGGCTTTATTCTTAGATGTGAAAAGGGCATTTAATTATATAAATCTAGAAAAACTAGTAGCCCGGATAACTAAGCTAGACCTAGACAGAGATCTAATTTATTAGATATAATTATTTCTAGTAAACCGCAAGATCTAGCTAATTATAGATAGTATCTAATACCCGTAGTATTTTATAAACTCAGGGGTTCCCTAGGGATCACTAGTATCCCCTATCCTCTTTATTATCTACTTTAGCGGGGTATTCGAGGCTATAGAAAGAGCGATTCCAGGAGTATAGGCCCTATTATTTATAGACGATGTAGGCCTCCTAACATCAGAATAATTAGTTAGAGAGGTCTACAGACAACTATAACGGGCAGTAGAGATAATTATAGAATAAGACTTTAGGAATATAGTCTAATTTAATACTAAGAAAATAGAGACGGTTCTCTTTACCCGGAAACGTGGCCGGGAGCTTAGGGACCAGATCCAGCGGGCCTAGATAGTAATAGATAGCCAGAGGATCCACTTTAATCGGGAGACCACGCGGTGGCTTAGAATATGGCTAGATACCGGTCTAATCCTAAAGGCCCACTACTATACATGCCTACGGAAGGCCCGCGTAGCTGAAGCCCGAGTACGTTCATTATATCAGAACCATGGTATATCCCCTAGACTAGCCCGCAGGGTTCAGATAGCTGCTGTACAATCAGTTACCCTATACGGGGCAGAACTCTGGTGGCAGGACTAAAAGGACCGACTTTAGGGAATATAGTAAATAATTAACCGGCAGGCCCGAGCAATTACAGGCATGCTTAGGACTACCCCGGTTGGCCCCCTAGTACGAGAGGCAGGTCTGGCTCTGGTAGAAACCCTCCTAGAGGTAGACCTCTTCAAGTCCCATGGGACTAGGTCAAGTCTAGTCCCAAGTCCCAGTGCACTCCACTCCCGTGGGAGTACTGAGCATATCTAGTCCCTCCCATGGGAGTGGAGCATACTCCCACGGGGATTCCCCAATTCCCCGCCAAGGCCTCAATTTTGCATAACTAACCAAATTAGTATGGATAAATTCGCTAACTACTTACTTTATATTACTATTATTCATACCTGTTCTGGTCAACAATGTTATTTATATTAAATCCTATCTAAAATCTGGATAAAGCCTTTTAAAGTTTCCCTGTATAGGATGTGTCTCTTATAAGGATATACGTTCTACGTGATTTAGAGGAATTTAATATGTTTTTAGGTGGTTGAGGACTAAAAGGTGAAAATTATACTAAGTACTTAGGTAAATATATATATTTCTTGCAAAGTACAGCTGTGTATACCAGAATCCCTTGAACCATAATAATATCTTGATCTTGATAATAATCCTTATATTTTTAGTATTAAAGTCAAGTATTTATTCTCTATTCTTAAAATAGTTTTCTTTCAGGCGCTTTTATTTAATATGAAAGAGATAAATCTCTATATAAAAGTTATAATAGATAAAAAACTTCTATATAAAATCGGCGGGGGGCGGCGAAGATCCCTAAAAATCATGAATTAAGAATTAGCTATTAGTCCCATAGGGATTATACCGAGACTAATAGGAATTATACTAGGACTAATAAGAATTCCTTATAAAATTAAAGAGAATTATCTAATTAGCGCTAAGCTTATAGAGACCCCTCTCTTCTTTATAATATATTAACTTTTAATTATTATTTACTAAACGGGCCTAATTCATGACCTAAAGATTATCACGCGTTATAAAAGTTAAATATAAGTTCTCTACACTCTCTTTTTATTATATGACTTAATATCATAGATCAATTTAGCTAGTTCTCTGACGCTGGTCCCTTAAATTATTATAAAAATTATTTTAATAATCTTTTATATATTCTATTAGACCCTCCACAGGCCTTTATACCTAATCTTAACTATAGTCAAGTAACAATAATAAATACTTCAGCTCCGCCATCTAAGTTTCTTTAGCCAATATCAGGCCCTAATACCCTCCGACGCGTTAGTCCTGATTGAAAAAAGGTTTATATACTTTATAAAGCCATATTAAGGAATAATTTATCTCTTAGTAGCTACAGACATAATATATAACTATGGAAGGGAAAGATAAAAGAGTTCACTGAAATGCAAAGCATACTTTAGATACATGGAGCCATTTTGACCAAATAGCCTATTAGCTTACTGGAGAAGCAAAGGTTATGTGTCAAAGATATGGAAAATGTCACGGCACGGGACTGGGTTCAGAAACAGGACACTATATTGACTAAGACGTCGCTTGGAGAGCTGTAAACAGAGCGACAAGGAGCAAGACTAAATACTACTATCTAGGGCGGTGAAGGGTGGCGAAACCTGGAGTGGTACTGGTAGGACCCGGTAGCTGTACTGGCAGGGCCCGGCAGCGGTTGGCAGGGCCTCGGCCTCGGTGACCCTGGCGGGACTCTGGACCCGAGTCTTGACAGAAAAGTCCTTCCCCATCCACATGATAAAGGAGATGGAACAAACTCTATGAAACGCCATCTTAGATCGAATTCATGCCAAAGGATTACTAGTGATCGGTTAAAGCAGCAAGGTATTTAACAGTTACTTGATTCTATGGTATTTTAACCTATTTAATATATTAAGACTTATATACTAAACTCCTCTGGAAAATAGGCACATCTTAGTCCGCAGCGGCCTAACAAGCTTTTTACCCAGGACTAATAGGCATGTAAGTAAGTTATCTTAATTACTCGATCTTCGCTTCCATTCCAGTTCCTAGCCTATAAGGACTTTGCGGAACTTATTAAGATAGTCTAATTAGCCCTATTAAAGCCTATATTTCTTACTTCTTTAACTACTCGTCGTCACCTTTAGTTAATAGTTAAAGATAACTAGTAAAAAGTTCTTTAAGATTTTCCGCTAAAAGCCAAGCTCTCGATTACTCTTAACTATTAGACTTCTCTATTTTAATAAGCCTTTATGGCAATTACTAGTTATTTTATTAATAAAGATTAAAGATATTATAAGATTTTACTTAGCTTTAAACCGCTCTACAGAACATACTCTAGGATTAATTTAAGTAATATTCTTCTAAAGATACTCTAAAAATATAATATCACTAATTAAGTACTAGCAGTTATAACGGATAATATATTAAATAATAATACCTTAATTAAGAGTATCCAGAAATTAATTCAGTCCCTTAAGCTTCCTAATTAGGCTATTATTATCTGAATTCTATACTTAGCTTATATAATTTAGCTAAGTCTATATAAACTTCTTAGCCAGATTAAAGCTAATCTAAAGAATAATAATCTAGATAGAGTATAATTAGATTTATAAATATAGTTCCTCCACACTAGTTAATACGAGCAGGGAATTATTTATACTCTTATAAAGGTAAGTTCTTCTTAGTATATTTCTTAATATTCTACTAATAAATTATCTAGATCCGTGGATTCGTAGTATTTATTAATACTAGTCTATAATAAAGAGAGGCTTTTTTAAGTCTTTAGATAGATAAGCTAAAGCTTACTCTTCTTTAAGATATTAAAACTTAATAGAACTCTATATTCCTTATACTCCGCCGCGTAAAGCGCCTTTTATTAACTTTTAATTAATACTATAAGCTATATATACAGTCTTAATTCAAGCTTAATATAGAGGAGTAGTAATAAGTTAAATATCTTCTTTATATTATATAGCTTTTCTATAAGTTTACAACGGGTCTCTCATAGATAAAGGAAGTTATTATTCATAATATCTTCTAAGTCTATAATTAGCTTTTTAATCACCTTAAAGGGTTAATACGGCGACTTAAAAAGAAGAAAGTATCTTAGAAATAAGTAATGCTTTATGCTCTTAACGCAGGTCAGGAGAAGCTGAGGCTCTATTATAGTAAAACTAAGGAATTTTATAGTAATCTTTATATAATTAGTATAATCCTTGCGTTTTAGTATAAATTAAAGTTCTTCTCAGGCAGGAAATATGGTAATAATCCTAAGTCGTGTTAAAAATATAAAGAATACCTTTAAATATTTATAGAACCTTATTAGTAATACTATCCTAAAGCGTAACATCCGATACGGTCTCTGTAATAATCAAACACAGGTGATCTTAAAAATCTTTTTAATAAGAATATTGTTACGGGACGAGAAGAAGCTGCTGTTCTAAATGTGCCTGTGGACAAGGAGAAATAGCTAAAGAGCTATTCCTTATATCCGTACGAAGTCTTCTTATTGTGTGATACACTAACACTAGTGTCTAAATAACCGCGAGGCCTTAGGCACCATGGGTGCCTAAGGCAGAGCTTATCTGCCTGGGGCCAGTCCCATAATAATAGCCCCCCCCCCCCCTCCTTTCGTCCCTTCGTACGGGGTAGATGTCTTCTGGTAGTGAATAGTTACTATATCTGTTAGGAGGAGGGTCTCTATCGTATAAATTACACGACAGGTACCGAGAGAGAGACTAGACTAGTCTACTAGTATTATATATACCGCATAAAAATATATATAAAAAGAGGTTTCTTTCTTTCTATTATTCTTCTTCTTCTCTTTTTTTTTTTTTTTTTTTATTTTCCTTTTCTCTTTTCTTTCTTTCTTTATTATAAAAAACACGCTCTATTTACTTATACAATTATCCTTATTTTCTTTCTTATTATTATTATATCTACTAACCAGAGTAGTAAAGAAGAGTCATTTAATCTTTCTAATCACGCCCTTATTTCTATCTATTATAATTTTTCTATTATTACTATCAGCGATAAAAATCAAAATATTTTCCTATTTTCTATTCTTATAGAGATTGTTTATAACTTATATACCAGTCTTTCTAAGCGCTAGGATACCGTATAACTAACTATTTATAGAAATAAGGTCTTACTATAATTCTATTATACTAAAGACTAGTATCGTATGTGGCGCTTCCCTTATCATAAATTTAAAGTATATATAGGTGCTTTAAATATACAGCAGATAAAAAAAGAGAGATAAAATTACTGTATAATATGTTAACGATATAATAGATACGTACTGGCCGTCCGTCTTATATAAACGCTCTTCTTATTACGTCCCGTGGTCTCGTAATATAGACTCCTTATTAATATAATAACCGGCTGAAGTTTTACTATACTATATAACTCCTCGGCTAATAGGAAGGAGTTTATACTAGCTATAAGTTCCGTAATTATATAACACGCTGTGATTATCACGCTCCGGATAAAGATAAGTATAAGCCTATAACTACCGCCGTCCTCCCTCGTAATATTATTAAAGAGTTAAAGAACTAGTAGGATGTATAATAATTTCTTAAATTAGAAGGATTTTTTTATTATTTCTATAATCCGTAAAATATTAGAATTAAATAGGTCTTCTATTAATTAGTTCGAATTAAGGATAGTTTTCTTCTTTTCTTTATTTAAAAATAGATAATAGTAGATTATATAACAGCTAGTTAGAGTTATATTAAAGTTAATATTACTATTAAGCTACTACTTCGGTATTATCTATCGCGGCTACTAGTTCCTAGATAAGCTTAGCGTATCTAGTCTATTTTACTAGATATTATAGTTAGTCCTTTCTTCCTCTCTTTATATATTACTTATCTAGAATCTCTTTAATAGTGTATTCTAGCTCGTCGTCTACTAAAATAGATCCTGGTTACGTATTGTCCGGTTCCTGGGACGGAAAAAAGTTATTTAATACCGGATAAAATAGATTAATATAGAATATCGGGTAGATTCCTTTTAGTACGTCTAGTTGTACGGCGTAGGAGCCTACTAGTTAAGTAATTATATATTTTATGTTTTTCTAGTTTAATTTCTTACTAGAATATTCCGTACGAAGGTTCTTTAGATTTAGCCAGACTTTATTATTTATCTTATATATTAGGGCTACTTAATAAGATTTATTTATTTATTTTTCCGCATTCTGCTAGGCGTAAGCGATTATCGCTTAGATTCTATTTAATATATCTTAAATCTTCCGTATAATAGTATCTTCTTATCTAATAGGGCTAGATATTATAATATCAAGGTCTAAGCTCCTGGCGGGTTTTATATATATTAAATCTAGTTTATAGCCGTGGTTTAAAAAAAAAATAAGAATCTAATAATTACGTTCGTACGAGCGCTAATAGCTAGCTTTATTAGAGATAATAGTTCTACCTAGTTTTCTTAATTATAGTTAATATACGTCCGTAGATAAGCCTTAATAATACTATTCGCCCGTTTAATAGCCCTATCTATTTAGGGATAATAGACGGTTAATAGTTTCTTAACTATCTTTAATAGATCGCACATCCTCTTCCATATACGACTAGTAAACTACGTATCCTAATCTAAAATAATAGTTCTTAGAAAACCATATTATCTAATAATTATTTTTATTAACGCTTTTACTATCACTTCGGATATAATCTCTTTCATTATATATAGTATAATTCCTTTCGTGAGCTAATTAGTGATTACTAGAAGATTTATATAAGACTTATTCTCTAATAAATCCGTGATAAAATCCATAGTTATATCTTATTATAATTAGTCTAGCGCGGGGAATGGTTTTAATAGTCCATACTTCTATTCGCGCCATAGTTTTATACAGCCATAAATATCGCAGTTCCGTATATACTATCTAACATCGCGGGACATATTCGGCTAATAGTATTATCTATTAAGATTCAGATAAATCTGTTCACGGCCAGGGTGTCCCGCGATTAGTAGGTTATGATTTATCTAGATTAGCCACGTATAAAGGGATTCGTGCTAAGATATCTATTAGTATTCTTAGAATTACACGTATTTTCCGTCCATCGCGTATTCGTTGAGGGATACTTTTAGGCCTAATTATAGAGGAAACTTCCGGCTATTCTATTATATGAGTTCTTTTAGAGTCTAATAGTCTAGGTCTGCTATAAGAGCCCGTATCTAATTATTAGCTAAATGGTCTTTTAGCTCTTAGTCTACTAGAGTCCGGGAGTCTAGCTCGTGTGGAATCTATATTAGTATTATCTTAAATATATTTATTTTAAGCTTCCTCTTCCTATCTAGTATCTTATAGAAAATCTATATTATATAAGAAGAAACTTAGGAATTATTATTATTAGGTATATCCTATTCGCGTTAAGAGAGAGTATCTATTTTCTGATTTTTTATTCCTTTCTGATAGACTAACTCGAAGTTAAATCTACTTAGGAATAAGCTCTACTATACGTGTCTTTTAGTTAATTTATATAGTTTAAAGAAGTATTACAGATTCTTATAATTTATTATTACTTTAAACTCTAGTATAGAATATAACTTGGTATCCCATGCTTTAAGGCAGCGTACGACCGCTAGAAGTTTCTTATTATAGATCTTATAGTTATATTCCGCCGGAGTATTCCGTTTAGAGAAGTATATGTAAAGGTATAGATCGCCGTTCTTATCTATCTAAGATAGTATATTTTTTATATTATAACCGGAAGAATTAGTTTTCATAATTATTATATATTTCGAATTAAAAGGATAGAGTACTAGTTCGGTTATAAATTTCTTTTTTAAAAGTTAGAAGCTTATCTCGCACTCCGGGATCTAGAAGAAAGGTTAATCTTTTTTAGTTAAATTTATAAGAGGGTATATAATTTCTAAAAACTTCGGAATAAATTATTAGTAAAAATTCGTAAATCCTAGAAAATCCCGTATATCTTTAATTATCTTAGGACTTTTTTATAAAATAATCGCTTTAACTTTCTTAAAATCTATTTTAATACCCTCTCCCGCTCGTATAATAAATCCGAGATAAAGAGTCTCTTTCTATTTAAACTCGCACTTCTTGATATCTAAAAATAATCCTGTATCTTTTAGCTTCTATAATACCTTTTATACGTGCTCGCGGTATTATTTAATATTCTTATCTATATATACTAGTATATTATTAATATATATTAAATAGAATTTATCAAGATATTCGCGTAGTATTTAATTAATATATTTTTAAAAGGTTAAAGATGCGTTTACTAATCTAAAAGATATTATTAGTTATTTATATAACCTGTATCTCGTACGAAAGATAGTTATCTATTCTTATCCTTCCACGATATAGATTTTATAGAAGACTAAGGAGATATCTAGTTTAGTAAACTATTTCGCTCTTCTAATTTAGTTTAATATTTTGTGAATCAGGGGTAGTGGATATTAGTTCTTTTTAGTAATTATATTAAGAACCTAATAGTTCATATAAAATTAGAGTCCCCTTTCTAGCTTTTATACGAAGAGTACAGGGGCTATTATAGAGAAGTAGCTTACTTAGATAAAATTCTTCTCTAATAGTTTAGTAAGCTCCGAATACAGAATAGTTAGTTTCTCTTAAGATATATTATATAGAGGGCCTTATAAAACTTTAGATTCCTTCCTCTCCTATCGTACGAGCTCGATCTCGTGATTGATTCTCTTCTTCCTATATAGGGGGAGTTTCTCCGCATTCTCTGGCTAGAATAGTAATAGGAAGTCCTTATAGCTATTAAAGAGTAGTATATAAGGATCTATAGCCTTCTTAGTCTATAGAGCTTTTTAAATATTTATTAACGAGATTATAAATACTTTTATATTCTCCTTTTTCTTCTTTTATAAATATTTCTTAAATTCGGGTCCGGATATTAACTAGATATCCAGCTTCGTATACTATAAATATAATAGATCCTTTAGCCTCGTTCCAGTCGTACAGAGAAATAACCGTTCTTATCTAGATTCTAGGATCCTATTATAACGAGTTAGCCAGCTCTTATTTAGAATAAGATTATATCCTAAATTATCGGGTATTATATAGAAATAGGCATCTTTTTTACTATATAATTTAATATTTATTCTTACCCGTATAATAGAACGAATTAAAAAACTTTTACCTAAAACGCCCTTTACTAGTCTAGAAAGAATATTAATAATAATAAGACTGTTCTTCTATATAAATATTTTATTTATAATACTATAGATAAAATATCCTAGATTAACTAGCGTACGAGCCGTCGTTATTAAATCTAAAATAATCTTTATTAAGAAGGAAGATAAGATTATATATTTTTTTTCAAAATTTTTCTAATCCTTTTTTATTCTAGTAGATAGTTTCTACCTATATATACAATTTTATACTAGACTTATTCTTTTCCCGAGTTCGAGCTCTCGTTTAAGAAGATATCTTATTTATCCCGTCTCTAATAGATAATATCTATAAGTACTACTTTTGTTAGTTATATAATAAATTTAAAGAAGCAGTCTCTAATAAAATAGCTGTCTTATCTATAATAAAGATAATTTTCTTCTTCCTATTTTCTTTATATCTTAGCGGGTAACGCCTATCTTACTTTTTTTTAAGCTTTACCAGTCTTCGTACATAATTAACGCTGTTCCTGCTAGGTGGCGGTAACTTAGGTAGATATCTAATCTATTAGTTTAGGACTATGCTTCCGGCGAGGTAGGATATTCCGGAAGATATTCTTCTTAATTAAGAATATCCTTATAAGATTATAGTCCATACGGTGTAGTTAATTATAATAATCTTTATATATAGATTCTTAGGGAATTTCTATAAATCTCTTAATTAGATTCTAATTAACTACTATATCTAATATAGCTTTTTTCTATTCGTCCGATTAACTATAATTTCTTATTTATAATAAGGCTTCATTAAAGTTATTTAAGAATTCTTCCAGTTCCATCCTTCTCTACTTTATTATATTTATTTAATTAAGAGTCTTTTATCATACGTCCGGATCTCCGAACGCTTTATCTATTATTATAAATATTTCTTCTAGTATAATTACCCCGGGATTCTAAGCTTCTACCTAGAGAAGTATCCGTTAAGCGACTCTTCTACGTAAACGACTATAAACGTAGAAAACCCGTTCTAGTCTAGATAGGTAACATTCTCCGTCGATAACCAGTTTTATATATACGTTTAACTTAAACAATTCGTAATTACACTTGTCTTCTCTATTAAATGATTCCACGTCAAGGTGCCGAGAACGAGGTCTAGGACGTGGTTCGTACAGTCGCGGTAATAGGCTTCCGTCTTTCTTATTATTCGTAACAGGGATCACGTTACTACTTCGTAGTTCGTTTAATTATTCTTTAAAGTTTGATTTCTACTTCGCTATCTCCGTATAAAGGTTCATTAACTCTTATAGTAAGAGTTAGATATTATTATTTATTAGTATAGATATTATAGTCGACCGCAGTCCTTCTAAATCCATTTATCTTATTATCGTTCTTCTCTCTTCGTACGCCTAGTCGGTCTCCGTCTAGGACTTTTTTATATTAATAAGCTATTTCTAATGTTACGGAACGAGAAGAAGCTACTGTTTTAAACGTGCCTGTAGATAAGGAGAAATAGCTAAAGAGCTATTCCTCATATCCGTACGAAGTCTTCTTATTGTGTGATACGCTAACACTAGTGTCTAAATAACCGCGAGGCCTCAGGCACCATGGGTGCCTAAGGCAGAGCTTATCTGCCTGGGGCCAGTCCCATAACAAATATAGCTAAAACTTCTAACCAAGAGAAGATATATTTTAATAATAAGTTAACGGAATATCTCGGGACTAGTAAGTGATAAGATATCTTCTTATTTTTATTATTACTAATACCTATATTTAGATTCAAAAAAAATTACACCCCTAACCTTCTGGAAAGAGCATGAACGCGAGTTTCTAACACTTATAAAGGCTGCACGAGATATTTTCTCTATTCCTGTAACAGGTACAGACATTAAACGTCTATTTAACTCAGCTCGAGATATCTGTTATTATTACTAAGAGTCATTAAATGCTGCCATAATTCAGGATATTATAATATTTTACTATATCTTAATATTTAATATTAGCAGTAAAGAGGATATACTAAAGGATCCAGTTCTTATATCTAAAGAGAGATAAAAGACAGATAAGTAAAGGGAAGTTAATCTTTCTTAATATATATCTAATCTAATTAGTGATAATGAAGAGAATAATTCACTCTTAAATTAGCGTGAACTATCTATTAAGATATATATATAACCGCCGAGCCAACGTGTACTTAGAAAAAGATAATAGTCTATCGCTAACAGGGGCGAGGAAGATATATATAAAATAAAATTTAATGATAATAATTAACCTCTATCTAAAACTAATACTTAGATACGGGTGCCTAGTAGAGCAAAGCGTCTAAGATAAGAGAATAATGACTTTACTTATTATATCTAGATACCGGGCTTGTAAATACTTTTAATGAATATATTAACCCTGCTATTTTCTTAATTATAGAATATTTCTTATAGATAATATAACTATAACCCAGATATAGAAAAATATAGCTAAAAACTATATAAATTATACAAGTCTCGAGCAAGACGATTTTGCTTATAAATTAATCCTATAGAAATTTCTATTAGTCCCATGGGAGTCCCATAGGGGTCTTAGTCCCACTGATGGGACTAACCTTTGGTCCCAATGCACTCCCATATAGTCCCGTGGGACTAGTCCCATGGGACCGGTCCCGTGGGAGTTGAAGAGGTCTACCTAGAGGCCCGGTAGCTAGGCTATACTATTAGGCTCCTCGGGCTACCAGATAGCTATCTAGCCAAGCAGGTCCTCTTAGTCAGCTTCCGGGAGGGAGACCAGCATGCCCAGCTGAGGGAACAGCCTCTAGGGGACAGGATATGGGCAGAAGCGGGAAGAAACCAGGGACTATGGTCCCTTAGGCAGCATCTAGCCCGCCAGCTAGCTAGTATACTACTAGCAGACCCCGCGGGGGGGTTCGAAAACCCTATACAGTGTCACGGCACGGGACTGGGTTCAGAAACAGGACACTATATTGACTAAGACGTCGCTTGGAGAGCTGTAAACAGAGCGACATGGAGTAAGACTAAATACTACTATTTAGGGCGGTAAAGGGTGGCGAAACCTGGAGCGGTACTGGTAGAGCCTGGTAGCTATACTAGGAAGGCCCGGTAGCGGTTAGCAGAGCCTCGGCGACCCTGATAGGATCTAAGTCTTAATACTATCTCTCCCTTTCTTAAAGTCGTGAGCTCTTACAAGCCGAACGGTGTATCTCTGATACTAGTCTTAACTTATTAGAATAACGCTCGTGGAATTCTCTCTATATATCTAGTCTATTGATATATTTAACAGGTTCCTATATTATATTACTAATATCCTAATTACTCTACTTAATTAGGTATTAAATATAGCTATAATACTTCCTTAAATCTAATATCTTATTAATTTAGTAAACAGCTTTACTATTAACTATCACAGGACCGGGGTTCTCGGGCCGTTGGCCTAGGAGGGGATTAACGGCGGTAAGATAAAGGAGATTCGTATAAAAGATAGGGCGTATTTTTATTATTAAAGAAAGCTCGAGTTTATAAACTAGTGGACTAAGTATTTTTATGATAGGATAGGGACTAAACTATAGCGAGTCGAGCTTTTTAGCGGGTCAACGCGTTATAATATTCTTACTACTTAACCATACTTTATCCCCCACACGATAGCAGGGCGCCGGGGTTCGTTAACGGTTAGCAGATTCTTTATATTTAGCCTATATATAGAACATCTCTTCCTAAGCCCGTTCATAAATCTTAAGTAGTTTCCGTATAAAGTTAGCTACAGGTTCAGACACAGAGGGTGTAATTAGGGGTTCTAGACCTATCTGGGGGTGAAAACTGTAATTAATAAAGAAGAAAGATATCCTAGTTATCTCCGAGTCTTGATTATTATAAGTGAACTTAATAAGAGGAAGTCATTCTTCTTAGTTATTCTATAGATAATTATAGTAAGCTCGAAGATATATTTCTAAAATTTTATTAAATCTTTCTGTCTGCCCATCAGTTTCCGGATAATATAATATTAATATATAAATCTTAATCTTTAGTAGTTTATAAAGATTTTTCTAAAATACTAAGTTAAATTAGCCGCTGTAATTAGAAACCACCTAGTCTAAGAGGTTATAATATTTCTAAATATAATATAGGAATAGTTCCGCAGCTTTCTTTATAGTAACAGTTTTATTACAGAGAATAAAATATTATTATTTAATTAATCGATTTACTACTATTATAATAAAGTCGAACCTATTATTTAGAGGCAGTTTTATAATAAAATTAATAGTAATATAACGCTAAGGACGGTTTGAAATAGGAAGAGATAATAATAAACTATAATAAGAAAAACGAGAGTACTTAGTATATATATAGATATAATAATTCCGTGTATAACGCTCGATAGTGCTAGTTATCTAGGACTAATAGTAGTTACGGGACAGGAGGTAATAGGTTTTTTTACAGCCTAGGTAGCCCACTAATAATAAATCATAATAATAGCGTAGAAGCTTCGTCTGTAGTTTCTTATAGTTAGACATATATTATCTTTCTTAATAGAAGAATATCCCCTCTTTATTTTTATAGTTAGCTAATAATATTCGCCGGTCTTTTTACTATCTAGTATATAATATCTACAGGACTTCCGCAGGGAAAGGATCGTGTTTATAGCCCTTTCTAAATAGATTCTTTAAATTAGCACGATCAATTTTATTCTCTAGATTTATATTCACAAGATTTAGTTTATCTATAAATTATATCTCGTTATAGTCGGAAGTATTAGTAAGACTATTACTCTTAAATTCTATTATCTTATTCTCTCTTTTAGTAACCAAGTTAGTATTAATATACAGCCACTCTAGATACTTAGGTCGGATAATAGTCTGATTTTAGTACTATATACGAGAATCATCGCAGAAGCTTAGATAATCTTGAAAATATCTAGTTAAAATATCAGGCTTTTCTCCAAGTCTTCCGGGTCGATATATAAGCTTAAACTAGAAGTAAGATAAGAACTTAGCCTAATAGGCCTACCGCTGGTTAAGCTATTTAGTAGTTATAAAATACTCAAGATTACGATAATCCGTAATAATCTAAATTAGATAGGAAAAGCCCTCGAGCTCCGATTACTATTCCTAGAATACTTTAATAATTACTATAAGTTCCTTATTATAGATTTCATAATTATACTTAGCTAGGCTATAGGTTTTAGAGAAGAACGCAACCGGTTGAAGTTTCCTTTTATTATCTAATTATAAGAGAACCCCTTCTAAGATATAGTTAGAGACGTCATATTTAATATAATAAATTTTATCTTATTTAAACGCTTTTAATATTAGAGTAGTGGTAAAGGCTTTTTTCAGATTATTAAAAATTTTCTTATAATCTAGCGTCTAATTAAATTTCGTATCTTTTCTTATAAGTTAAATAAGAGATCTAATAAGTTAGGAAAATCTGAAAATAAATCATTAATAAAAGTATACGTTGACACGGTTAGCGGGGCGCCGGAAACGGCTCCCATTGCACCGCCCGCCTGCCGCCCGCCACCGCCTGCCGCCCAGGGAGCGGCTCCTGCCCGGTCGGGCATAGTGCCTTGCCGCGCTGCTGCCCGCCGCTTTTACTGACCGCGCCCCGTCCGCGACGGTCTATATAAGACCCAGGTGCGTCCCTCGACCGGCAACGCACTTCCTCCTCCCTTATTTTCCCTCCCCTCCTCCGTCGTCGTCGCCCCCTGTCTCCCGTTGCCTCCTCGCCCGTCTTGTTTGCCCGACGCACAGCCCCCTTCGGTCGTGCCGTGCGATCCGGCCACCGCGCTGTTTCTGGCAATGCCTCCACCGTGCGAATTTCCAGCCGACATGGATTGTGTAAGCCTTGACGGGGATCGCGAACCCCCCCTATGTCGTTATGATCCGTTACCTTTCTACCTACACGGGACGCTCACCGGTTGTCTTCATAGCTGAGGTCGGTATTTGAATCGCCATCTAAGACCGCTCTGGTACTCTCAGTATGGCCGTCTGAATGCCCTCCCAACCCTCTATTTTCATTTCATCTCGCTACCCCGGCTCAGCTCGGGTCTCCGTGTTCAAGAAAATGACCCACTTGGCGTGCTGCGCAGCCATCATGCTGATGTGCCTGAAATTTGCGTTAATTCTCCACTGGCCGTGGGCTCGACCGCCCTTCGCCGATGTGACCCTGTGACAGTACGACACTGCCTGCCTCAGCTGGCGCGGGTGACCAATGGCGAAAATCACGCATGACTTCGCCCGGACTCACTTCAGGATGCAAGGCACAGCCCGGCCAGATAGCGTGCTTGGAAGATGCTTGGATCGACCTAGGCTGGGAATGAACGACTGTGAAGTTCAGGACACTACGACACTACCCTTCCGCAACTGGCGTGGGCGACCAATGGCGAAAATCACGCATTCCCCCCCTCACCCTGCCTTGTCTCGAGATGTGAGGCACAGCCCGACCAGGTAACGTGCTTGGAAGATGCATGGATTGGCCTAGACTGGGAATGAACAACCGTGAAGGATCGCCATTGGTCTTCGTGCTCTGACCGAGGCATCTGAACCTGGAAGAGAAAATGGAGGTAGTCAGCCGGGGGGTGAATGTTGCTGTCTTGGACGAAAGCTGACACGCAATCGCGCAACCGGGACGGGATGAAGTCAAACGAACGTAGTAGAGTCTTCATCGAATATGGCTGTTCTTGCGTAACATGAGCACGGCCCTCAACCGGGGAGCGAGAAAATACAGCGCGGCAGGTTTGGTGTCTTACTAGATTTCGAGGACTAACATTGCCTAGAGCTTCCGTTGCCTACAAAAGGGCTGACGATTTCCCAAGGAATGTGGCTCTAAAGATCACTCACTTTCCAGCCGAGTTCAGCCCAAAACCTGTTCCTATTCATTCACCACTACGCCTTCTTATCCTCCATTCCTCCATTCCGTCCATTTTTCCGAATCCCACCATTCACTGCCCTAGCTCAGCATAATGTTTAGCTTTCACGTTGATAGCTTCAGACCTTGGAAAGCCCCTGCCCCCAGCAATACAAGCACATCCACACTCCTGAGCCCCAAAAAATCCCCTGCCCCTCCTGTTATCAATACTATTCCTGCAACCGATCCAATGCCCTTCAGTCACTGCGGCGAGAAAGGCTTGCCAAATCCCCCAAATCGACCAAGCGAACATCCACTTCCCGCTCGTCCACCAGCTGAAGTGTGTGCCCATGCCAACGTGCGCTCCAGCACTGTACCTCATTCTCACTTTCAACATCTCTCGAGTCCCCAACCTGCTTTCAAGATCGAGAATACAGTTCAATCTAGCTCCGCAGAGCTTCACCTCACATCTCCGACATCTCTCCATCCCTTGACTGCTCCAGATCGCTCGAAAGGAGATAGCGAATTCCAGCCCGAAATTCGAGCAGACCTACTCTCTCGAGATGGCATTCATGCAGGCGATACGCACAATAGCTGCATGGGTGGTTGTGATACAGGCTCTAGAACCCTCGACACACCGAACACTTCACCGTTTGACTTCGAAGCCCTGTTCGATGAAGACTTCATAGAGACCAGTCGGCCACGTCAGGCTACCAAAGGCACTTCTTTGTTCACTATGGAAGAGTTACAAGCCGATTACCCTTATGTCGACGTTTCTCTGGATCTACCACCCATTCGTGGTCATGACCAGGATTTCAGCGAATCGCCTCTTAACGGTTATGACACGAACGGTCTGGCTGGATCTTTTCCAAATCAAAGCACGCATCAGAATTCCACCCCACATGACCGTGAGAGCAGTGTGAGACAAAACAGCACAGAAGAAGACCGTGGTTGTAGTGAAAAATCGACAGCCGGCAAGCGAAAATCTGTCGAAGTTGGGCCAGAAAAGCGTCCACCCAAACGCCCTAAAACGGACCATTGCTCAAAGTCTCCCAATACCGGCACCGCGGATGATCACCTTGGAGACTTTTTAATCCATTTTGGTGCCACAAATACCGTTCCCATCAACTCAGCGACCCTCTCGCCTGATGAAGGTCATCAAGTAGCTAACAATATATCTCAAGTCGCTCAGCGTGCTAATACTGGCACAAGCGATCAAGGGGCACTCCGTGTCCGTCGCAGTTGTTCACTCAACCTACGATCTGCACAAACCCATTCCGTGGGTTCCGATGAAAACGGTGTCAAGCAAAAGCTCAGACGGAGTGTTCGCCAAAAACGTCAAGTCGCGGTGGAATCGGATGGTAAAGATGGTATCCCAACAAAACCTGCTCTGTTAAACTCTGGCAAGCGCCCGGCCCAGCGGATTAAACCAAGAAAGCCAAGAGGGCGACCTGCCAAGAAGACGTTAATCGCGAAGGCTACACCACGTGAGGATGAATACAAATTTACGTCCCTCCGTTCGCACTTCCTGTCAACGCCGTTCGACATGCGTTTGCAATTTGTCTCGTGGCTATTCGAGGCTGTGCTACCTCGCTGCATGCACGATTCCAAGACTGTCACCAACAATCCACTTGAGATATTTGACGCAGGTGACGAAGAAGAATGGGAGGTAGAGGAGATAGTAGCCTCGCGAATCTTTCGTGGAAGACTCCAGTACCAAGTACGGTGGAAAGGATGTGAACCTGACGAGACTTGGTATCCATCACATGGCCTCAAAGGTGCTCCATACAAGGTGCAAGACTTTCACGCCACATATCCGCATCAACCTGGCCCCCCAAAGCGTTTGGAGGAATGGGTACAAAGTTGGCAGATGGGACGTTATCTTGAAGACACGCCAGACGATGACTTAGCACAGTAGTATGACGCAGTCCACGAGCGAGCGGTCTCGTTAAGTATCATATGATTTCATGCAAGGGGGTGAATACAAACCACAACTCAAAGAGAACTGAAAAGCTGAGCCGCCAGGGATCATTAACCAGTCGTTATCCTCCCCGCGGTTATTTGATTTTCTTTCCCCACCGCTGGAGCAGTAGTGCCGAATGAACTTGTATCTGCCCCACTGGATTCAGATGTGTCAATAATAGATTTCTTGACTTGAATTAACCCCAAATTCGTTTTCTCGCACCCTAGAGGTATTGTAAAGATGGACGCTCGTCGATTGGGCCAGTTCTGCCGCGGCTTCTATTTTAAATTTGACTAATCAAGACAGCAGGGATGGAACCTCGGAATATTAATATCGCGGACCCGAAACACCAAGCTTCAGACTGCTTCAAATGCTCTGGAATAGTATCCACTCAATCTGAAAAACTGTGCTCGTTCAAATCTGTCCTTACAGCCCGACCGTTTGTAACCTATAGCAACACGATAATTCTCAAAATCGCTCTACTCGCGACGGCATTCTGTAGCCATGGTGTGTAGAGGACTCTGGAACGTGCACACTAATGGTTGGTAAAATGGGGTTCATGCAATTCTCGGGTCGCTGATTTTCTTTCCTAGAGAAATGGTATCGCTCCTATCATCAACGTGGGCGGATAAGCCCCCCCGATGATGAATCAACTTTCCGAACTATCAAACAACTATGTGACCAGCCCGGCCGTCTTGTGAAGTGGGAATCGGTCCCTTTTCCCATTCCTATTCATCCAAATCTGGATTATGTGTACACTGTCGACCGAGACGCAGGTGTTTTCATAATCTCGCTCTGGAAGGAGTTTAACGGATTACTGCGGCCGAAGGCAATACGCATTGATCTTGCAGAGCTCTGCGCGTCCTCTAGGCTGTTCATAAAGCATTCTCTCGAACAGCCTGTATACATGATTGATGATAGTACCTGTCGGAGGCCGCCTCCAAGTGAAAGACTAGCTTTTGGGGCGCTTGATATAGATTTGGGCATCCCCACGCCCATGAATGAACTACAGGAGCGATTTTTTACCGACCTCGTTTTCATATGGCGCCACTACATTGATGACCCTTTGACATGGAGATACGGTTCCGCTGTCTTCAGGGTGCTAAGTATAGCTTTTCTGCGTCTTGCAGCTTGGGATTTCGAACTGTCTCCTGATAGCAACGTTGAGCTTCCAATATCCTTCGCGTCGATTCCTTCTTGGACTTATCCCAAAACAGACATATATTGGTTCCATGGTTTTCTCATTATCCTGCAAGAAAGTGTTGAATCCGATACTATGATAAACGGAGCTCTCAAGAAAGTGAAATCATATACCAACGACTATGGTGGGCATCGCGACATCCGCTTGATTCTTATCTCACCGCATCATGTCACTTTCGTGGAGGTTTCTCATGGTGTTGCTTTGGCCTCCAAGAGTATTGTGCTACTCAACAGCTTTTCGGCGGTCAAATGTTCACCTGGATTCCGCGCTCTAACCCGGGTTATAACATCAGACTGTTGGAAAAACTCTGTGCTTGACAGAGAAACGTGGAAATGGAACATTCCGCCCGAGATCTTTCACAAGATCCTACATGAAATGGAACCTCGAGATACGGTAGCATTTTCACAGGCTTCCTTTACCGTCAGAAAGTGCTATTATAAATCGATACCCCAGGTCAAAGACACCGTTGTCCTAAGGTTTCACTCGTCTATACCTTGCTGCGGTATACGTGGAGATCTAGAAGAAAATGGTGTCTGTTGTCTCCAATGCTTTTCATGGCAACATGTGAAATGTGTTGGTGCCGAAAATCGGCCATCCAATGGGCAATTTATTTGCATCAACTGTCAGGAAACTCAAAGCTCTGCGACATTTTCCCCTGGTGACTTAAATGGTGTCAGCCGCCGAAAAAGCAGAAAGGCCTGTCAGATTAGGGTCCGGGGGCTTCAAAAATCGCTTCACCTCCGACTCTCCAAGCCTTCTCATCTACGGAAAGACCTACGGTTTCTGGGAAACCTTGTGTCCGTTGAACCATGTTTAATAGATTATGCAATTCTATTTAATCGCTCATTTTCTGGATTGGCGTACGGTATGGAAAATGGATTCTAGTTGGCAAAGCGCCCGGCTTTTCCATCCCAACCAAATATGAAAAATGTTGATTAAACACACATGCATAATCCACAAAGAATAACCAGCATGGACTATCAAAAATGAAATGAATGTAAGCCAGCCTTCGAAAACCCTAGCACTTGCCTCAGCAAGACATTGGTGAAAAGCATTTATCGAGCGAGTGGGGTATCATTTTGTGCCATGTGTCTCAACATCCAATCAATCGCAAGACTGTCATTACGCGCATGGAATGAGTTCTGCTGTGCTTGGTTGGGTGGTCCCCAAGGAATAAGACGTGCATGCTCAGGTAGGTTTCCATGATATTCGTAGAATTTGAAAGTGTACCCATGAATCATGATCGCCCAACACCTTTTGAATTCAGTGTTGGCATGTTCGAGAGCATTCTCAAGCTGCTCCAACGATGCCCCTAAAGGATCACTTGTACGTTTCGCTTCGGCGACTGTGTGGTCGATGACACCTCGGTCTCCTGGGAAACGGCGCTGAATTCGGAGGATGATAAAATCGGCATAGTTGTCATTTCGATTTTGTTCGGGCGCGACTGTGTAACCGTTGGTCGGCGGAAAATAATAACTAAGGAGTCCGGAAGCCATTGCCTTTACGGCATCTTCGTAGGTAGAGTCGTTTTCAACAAATCGGACGAGCTCGTCAAGTATGGGTATGGAGAGATATACTGCCATTGCGGGTTTCAAGAGGGCAACAATGTAAGGCTTGTTAACTTGCGTTCTGTGGAACGATGGTTCTTTTTTTTTTTGGTGGTTTAGTGAGCTAGAGATACGTGGAAAAATTTCTAGGTTATATATAGCCCTTGCCGGCTTCTTAGGTAAAGATCAAGCACTATCAGGCAACCACAAGGCTAGACAAAAAAGGGGGGTAAGATGGTTCGCGGCTTATCGAACACACTAATTTCGGCCACAAGCGCCCGCGGTTTCACTTTCGAATGTGGGTGACCGTGTTAGAACGAACGAAAGGATGTTGACATTCCCGCACAGACCTCCTGCCCCCGCTGCGCTAGCATATACAACAGGATCACAAGTAGCTCCAATTATCGGTCACTTATAGTGGATGTGGTTAAAAGTGAGGATAACACATGGCCTTCATGTGCGGAAACGCCATCGATGGCATTCAGTAGACAGGCAAGCGTGATATTTTTGGATGCCTTGTTTGTCTCTGTGGATGCTTCAATTTCGGTGTTCATTATGGATTTTTCAACATAAGATGCTCTTATCTATTGTTGGCTGGGAACAATGTTCGCCCTTTGTCCTATTCCTGTAAACATCACTAAACCTTTGCTGTATTTAGCATGGTCACGCAAGCAACCAGTGTTATTGGCTCTACTGGATGCAGCCAAGCCCCGCAACCACTTGAGGGGCGGTGGTGTGACATGACCCAGACAACGGTATAGATAGGCTAGGAAAGATGCTACAGCTCGCGGACGCGGCACATGCCAGGCAGATCGCGGAGCTCCCGAAGGTGATTGGTGAGGCCCACTGTTCAGCTCCGCCCGATCCATTTCAGACTTGACACATCTCTGTGGCTTTGCGCTCAGGCATGCACCAGCTTCGTGATCCTTCACCAGATGAAATGTAATGTGATGCAATGCAACGTAATGAAATGGAATTTTGCAGGGGCCCTCCCTTTAAGGCAAGAGCGGCTGTCCTACCCAGAAAAAGATAAATCCCCCCAAGTGCCAACATTTCATTCCATTCCATTACATTCCATTACATTTCCCTACATTTCCCTACATTTCCCTACATTTCCCTACATTTCCTCACATTTCACTCGAATCCATTCCGTCGCAATCTGTCTATGATCAGCTGATCTTAGCTTACGAAAGTCATGGAGCTAGAGATTATCAGAAACAAGGTCATCAGCCTGAAAAGCCACGGGCTAAGCATAGAAGATCACAAGGTGTTGAAGGAAGACCGTCGTCTTGTATTTTCTTGGACTGAAGAA
Source organism: Aspergillus bridgeri (assembly GCA_027569665.1). Classification (NCBI taxonomy): domain Eukaryota; kingdom Fungi; phylum Ascomycota; class Eurotiomycetes; order Eurotiales; family Aspergillaceae; genus Aspergillus; species Aspergillus bridgeri. The sequence continues at coordinate 6,786 of JAPDKQ010000169.1, read as the reverse complement.
ACCCCCAATGACCGCGAAACGTCAGTCACGAAATGGCGGAGAACACGTGCCCGAAAGGCTTATCGAACTATTCAGGACGCCAACGAACATCTCTTTCTAGCTGTGATTTTGTCCATTACTCCGACTCAGTGTGCCCGAAAAAAATTCGACCAAGTACTGGAGCATCTGATACGTTTGAACTACGAAGAATTCTACTTTACGCTTGGTCCTGAAACGAAGAGTTTCCTAGAAACCATCGCAGCAGAACAAGGTTTCGCTGGGAATCGTCGGTACCTTGCCTTTATGAAATCTCTTTTTCCACGCATAGAACCAAGGCGTAAGTAAAAGTACAGTTGTTGTGTTGCGTCAAACTGAACCGGCATAGAAATTCAATTTGCGTATTCGCTTGTGAGGCGCGATGATATTCCATCTTTCCTTGGAAAGATGATGGAGGGGATTACCTCTAGCCAAGAATGGACCAAAGAGGAGTCGCAGGGAGGCAACACTACAGGTTGCCTGACCATTATCATCCCCACTAACGAGCATGAAGACGGGTCCTGCAATATCAGAGTAAATCGCACATTGTTGATGCAGGCGATTCATGATTTTCGGATGACAAGTCTCAAGCTCGAGTAAACATAATCTCGCAGCCTAGGACTTCACAACTATGGTAGGGGGGTATAAAAAATCTCCTTATTTCACCAGTTGTATAACCTTCCTCTCCTCCAACGACTCTCACGAATCCATCGGAATTCTCGCTCCTTGATCTGAAACAAATCCATTTGGCGGTAGCTTCGGCCTTGAATAGTCCGTCTGCCGGTTTCCACACGTCATATATAGTCTATTTGAGTTTTTGATAGTTAGATTTAAATTTAAAAAGCAGACAGGAGACAGAGGAACAAAAGGGGCTGGAGTATTCAACTAACCGGTCCGTTGGGATTCATCTTTTCGCCAACTGTTTCCTCTGCTAACCCTCTCTCCATTATCTGCCAATGGAAGCACTCTCCAGCGCCTATAAAAACAAGTAGATAGATTCCGTGGATGCAATCGAAGCAGAGTAGAGAGATAAGTGTAATAAGTTTGAAGCTTCACAGCAGAGTACAGAAAACAGGAAAGTGGGATGCCCCACGTCCTCGGAAACCGGATTATTGTTGATACGAAATCTCCGAATCTCCGTCCACTTGTATGGATCATTAATCCACTCATGCCCGCAACTAGGTGCAGAAGTCATTATCACAGATGGTATCGGAATTCTGTAGATATGCTGACTTGCTCTGCATTCAAAAGGATCAATTTTAGTTTGAGTGACAACTTGACTTTTGGCTCGAATGCCTACCTCTTAATTTAAAGTGACCCCTGTTGCATGAATGAGTGGGAGGCTGGAAATTTGTCAGTTTATCAGTTTTTAGGTTAATCGAAAGAACTGCGATACTATCGTAACAAGAAACCTAACGAAAGACAAGGGCGGAAAAAATTGAGAGTATTTAGAGAGGGAAGGACCAAAAGTGCGTTAGCAATTGCGGCAAATGAAATATTAAGCAACAAACTGAAAGAATAAAGCAAACGCTTAAGAAAAAGGGAAGCCAAAAAGAACCAAGCATAGTTATCCCGTGGTAGAATCATCCTCGGAATAAGCTAGTCCGAGGGCCGATTCAATCCCCTAGCTATCATACCCATATTAAAATGACATTGCAGCGAACGAATATCGTGATCAATATCACTTGATCGTCTCCCGAGGCTTTTGATAAAAAGCTACCTCCTGCCGTATTTGGGTGGGGGGTGCGATCGAAATACTGTTAGGAAGTCTGGTCGCCTGGGTCACCGCCTGAGATATAGGCAGGTCAGGTCATGTTAAACGTTTTCTCTGTGCCCTGGTTAGTTTAGCGAAGTCCATTAAAGATCAGTCAAGTACGAGAGCTATGAACGTAGGTTATGCCGCCTACCTGGAGAGTAAGCCCCGATAGGGAATTATTATTGGTCAACAAGGATACGCAATGTAATGTAATGTAATGCAAGAACTTATGAAGCCCGAGATCCGTCTAGACCGGCTCGGCTCAACAATAAGGTTTAGCGATCATCGGCTATGGCACAAAGATACAATCTAGTAGAATGTAATGCAATGGAATGAAATGTAATTAAGTGTAATATAGCTCTAAGCCTAATAAGAAGCAACCTCGAGATTATCTAGGATGAATGCATCATGATCGAGCTATGAAGGATGGCTTTAACTATAAAGATGCCAGCCTTATGTCCTCACCGCAATTTGGCACAGACCAATCCATCTTTTTGCTGATTCCATCCAAAGCGATCCTCTCTCGATCTAACATGTTCTGCATGACGAGGCTTGTCAGATCCTGGAAAGCCCTCATTTCCACCTCAGACAACGCAAGCCCAACAGCCCTCGATGTGACCAAAGAAATTGTTACGAAGTACGAGAATGTTCCACCAATGCCCCAATCAGGCCAGTCAATACAACAGCGGATGGATGTTATTGAAATCGAGCAGTCTATCCCAAGATCAGAATTGGCTAGTAATGCTACCCGGCAGACGCGAAGGCCTTCCGATATAAAAAATCCGGTGCGAGACGTCATCGAAGCGGAGATAAAATTCGGAATATCCTTTTTTAGGGACTATTTAGGATTCAAGACCGAAGACGGCCAGCTGCGTATTATATTCTCGGCTCGGTTCCAAAAGAATCCTCATGAAATACATTTTGTGTCCTGTCCACTGGAGATTGATGCCCATAGCCTGGCTCCGGACTGTCAGTTGCTTCTTAAAATCAAGCTGGAAGCTGTGAGTATACCGTGGAAGAAACTTGAGCGTGATCTTGGTGTCGAGCGAAAGGGTTTGCTCAAAGTTTCTGTAGAAGGAGTTTGGTTTTGCTGCGCGACTGGAGATACCCTTGGAAGCGTCTGCTAAGGTGCATGTGGCCATGGGAGATGTCGAGAGTGCTCGGACATGGTAAGAGTGTAATTTTAGTGCCACAGCAATAATCCATGGTCTAAAGATGTGCAACCACTTGATCTGCAGAACGCTTGCCCCAATAGCTGGCTTGGTGAACAGCCGAAGGAGCGAAATCCTTCCTTCATACTTCCTCGTAGTGAGGAGACTCCGAAGAAAAGAGACAGAGGTTACTGCGGTGGGGAACGTACATGACGAGACATAATACCCTGTGCCAGTGGTTTAGTAAAGGTTCCCTCGCAGCATTAGCTCATTGCTGACCCAGAACACCCCGCATGCATCTAGTTTGATTAGGATGAGCCCTGTGCCGTACTGTGACTGGCTCTATGGAATTGGGCTAGCCAGCCTGCGAAGTTACTTGACTCAAGGCATAGGAATTATATTGGGATAATGAAAGTTCTTGAATACAGAATACAATCTTCAGAGTGTTAAGAAACGCATATGAAAACTAGACTGGGTCAAGCTTAAGCAGCAGTATGGAATTTTTTTTAAAAAAAGGGTGGATAAGGACGAAGAGGAAAATGAAACTGAAAGTTTAATCCTTTTATTATTCTATATTTAATTCTTGGTGTGTGGCGGGGATGAAAGACTGATATGCCTTGAAATACTATGTACATCATACGGAAGCCTCGAGCTAGGATTATGTTTTTATTAGTCCCGTTTCTATCCGTATTCATGGTAAGTAAAATTAGAGGCAAGCAATAAACAACATAAATAGGCCCAAGTATTTGGTCTAAGAATATGCACATCGTGATAACCATGAACACTCTTCTCTTCACAAGTATATTACTCGTGCTTGTGCTATTAGGACTTTTCCTTATATTATCTTTCCTACGTCCGTTCTTTAAGGAAAGGGACTTTCCAGACCTCGAATCAACTACTGTTTCTCCCCATTCGCATACCGATTAAAGTTTGCTCTATACTTCTTATAGCACTATCATCGCAAGAGTGTACCATTCGTTAAACAGTGGTAAGGAAGCCACCTTCACACACAAGACGTAATTTAAAAGCTTATGGCTTGGGGACTGCAGGTATTATGGGCAAGATGCCCCAGCATACAACGGATCAGAGGGGTCAAGATGGCTCGAAAAATACTTGGGTGGAACGAAGTCCTCGTATGTATCTGAGGGGATTTTGCTGTGCATGCAAAAGAGGAACTGGAGTGATCCATGGGACCGTCTATTGTAGTGAATGTGATCATGAGAGATGTCCAGAGTGCTTGGAAATGACAAGGGAGCAACAGAAGAGGTCTCAAAAAGAGACAGGGATTGCTAGAGCTTACTGTGGTGGGAAACGTACATGATGAGACATAATACTATCCTATACTAGTGGTTTAGTAAAAGTTCCCTCTTGCAGCATTAGCTTATCGCTGGCCTAGAACACTCCGCATGCATCTAGTTTGATTAGGATGAGCCCTGTGCCGTTCTGTGGCTGGCTCTGCGGCGTAAGACTAGCCAGCCCGCGAAGTTACTTGACTCAGGGCATAGTGACAGGTTTCTGGATAAGTAACTGAAACCACCCCTGCTATGAGCAATTACTGCATGTACCCCCACGGTATCTACATAAAGTTGATCGCTATTCGTCTGCAGTGCCACTGGATACATGCATGTAAACCCCGCTGTACAGTGTGTCCCCGATTCCTCGATTTCTCCAAGGGATGCATCCTAATGCTTACTATCCAGGCAAGCAATGACCACTGGGAACATTCGAAAAGGCAGGCCTTGCCGAGGCGCATACGACACCACAGGCGTGACACCACCTCCGCCGCCAACAACTCGGTAAACAATTGGATGGCCACGATATGAGGCGACCGGCAATGAACGGAGGAAAGGAATCTTTTTTGTTTTTTGTGTTTTGCGTCTGTAAGAGTATCAGGTTGCGTTGTGCTAAGAGCAAGGATATCTGAGTTTGCCGGGCCTCTAAGACCCAGGTCCTTATAAATCCAGTATATTGCTCGATCATTTGAACTTATATCTTCGCAAACGTTAATGATCTTATCCATAAGGTAATTCCTTGAATATTGTTCGCTTCTTAGAATGTCTTTATGGCTAATAGCCTCTCAAACCAAGATCCATGTGTTGGCCCTTATATCACTCCTTTTCTTGCGGCGAGAAAGATGTCTACGCCGGGACTCTCCCTTGTCCCCAGAAAAACTGTCAATGGAGAGAAGAAAGGAGACAGGAATTTCGCATAGCATGCGGAAATTGCGATAAGTGCAAAAAGAACCGGATCAGCCCTGGTCAGTGATAAATTCTCCTATAGTAAGCTTTTCTTTCTTTTTTTCCCGTCTAAGCCAACATGAGTGGGCTAATACACCTGCACGAAGTCCTAACAACAACCGTAAACGGAAGGTACAGGTCCATCGGAAAGGACTAGGTATCAATAGGGAAGGAGCCTGAAACTTGGATTCAGCTGTTGCCAGCCTTGCATTATTATTCTTTCTTAATTTCGTTCTGGCTTACGTCAAAGTTGGCCGATAGATCGTGGAACCATAATCCCTCAATATCTACTCTTCTTATAATACTGATAATTCCAATTTTATTATCCATATAAGTAATCTACCCCAGCGCTCAGCACTTCTACTAGCCCGGTGTTCATTACTCAATATGCCTCGCCAGCGCGAGAAATCCGGCGTCGCAACGCCGAAGTGTCCTAAATGTGACGCAATATTTTCTCGCACGTACACTCGCGATATGCATTTGGTGCGAGGCAATTGCAAACGTCATAGCTCTATAATCGTACGATAAGTTGGGACATGCTTTTAATCAGGTCTATACTTACGAGTTCAGCGACCCCGCGCCTGCGAGGAATGCCGCCGCCGTAGGGTCAAGGTAAATCATCGAGAAGCTCAAGCAATACCCTTACTAACTTATACAGTGTTCATCAGATAATCCTTGCTCTACTTGCATCAAATACAAAAGACAGTGTATACCGGTCGAGACTTCCATTTCTTCTACACCGTGCCCACCTTCAAAATCCGTGTCGAGCTACGATTCGCCAGATTCAGCATCAACCTTGCACGAGTGGACTTTTTGCTCTATCATAATTGATATGCCCTTAGTGCTTAACAGTTTAGGGCCAGGTTACGAAATTGTCCATGTCAACGCATATGTGACTGAAATAGAAGATACGCGGGTCCATTTTAAACTGACCAAAGAAACCACCACCGAGCTGCTTAGAATACATTTTATCCATTTTTTGTGGTGTGAATCGTATAATGGAACGCCTCAGGAGCTTGAAGTCCTCAATACACGGTTCGAGATGGCATTAGGTGGATCTGTCTACATTACCAATTATGAAACCCTTGAAAGTCTGAAGGACGGTGACGATGTATCGGCCGATATTTCCAGTCACATGAAGGAGAGGATTTTGGATATGTTTTACTCTGTATAGGCGTTGTGCCTTGGTCGGCCTATGAAGCATGATATTTTTGTGTTGTATGTTACTATCACTGGCGGCGCTGCAGTAGTTAATGGGTGAGCTCAATCCAACTTTGTGTGGCACCATAGCCGACCCCTGCACATAATTGAGTGGCCGTGTACCCACAATTTAAGCAGAAAGTAATTAGTAGATGAATTTCACCGTGGACCCGCAATAAAAGGTGCTGGTTGTTGTCTTTTTGTTTCCCGCACAGACTCCTTGAGCTGACCTCCGCGTGTTGCCTGCCAAGCCACCCGCGTTCTAGCATCCTAGGATGCCGGAAAGCAAAGGGCAATCTTGGCACAAAACCAGCTGAATTGCCCAAGGCGAAGCCTGGGGTGATTGCGGAGTTGCCAGCGCGGGAAGTTGTCGGGAGTGAGTTAGACGCACGGGTATCTTAGGTATTTATTTAGTTTAATGAGGGGG